>VCCN01000258.1:6257643-6269054 GCA_006491835.1 Architeuthis dux | reverse complement strand
GGTCTTCGTGGATGCTCGATAGGTTCTTGATCCAGAAATTGATCCTGGTGCTTTCCAGTTGCTGGCTTTGTTAATGGCAGCAGTGGTCTCTGTGATGTGGATATCCGACCATCTTTGCGTCTCTACGTGTTTGCAAAGGTCCCGCTGTTGTTGGATCCACGGAGCTCTTTCGTTGTGAGACTTGTTGCTATTTTCTTTTTGTCCAGCTCTCGGTAGAGTCTTTTGGTATCTTTTTTGAAGATTTTGTTCTGCCAAAAGAAATTGCTTCTTTTGGTGAATCTCTGCGTCTTTGCTTAGGATTTGTTGCTTTAGCGTTTCTTTGGCTATCGGCACATCTTCCTTCTTTCCGATGTCTTCTGTATTTCCAGCTGTTTCCTTTTCCCTGTCTTTATGTTGGAATCTTTTTCTAACTCACTCAGGAGTGATGTTGACCACGCAATTATTTGATTTTGTTTTTGATTTTTTCTCTCCATGCTGGTGGTTTTCTTTTTTGTTTTTGTTCTTGTTTAGGTCTTACTCCTGCTGCGTCTGCATATATGAGTTGGTTGATTTCGGTCAGGCACATTGGCTTTCCCGTATCGTCTTTGATATTTTCAACGGCTTCGTTTGCAAGTTTGATTGCTTCTTTGGTGTTGCGGTCCATGTTGACCTTTGGAATTGTTGGTCGCTCTTCAAATAGGGTTTCCCATTTGTGTCGAATGCCTGTCATCATCTGTAATATTTTATCGGTATGTTATTCCTGACCTGCCCCTGCTTGTTGGAGTATTACTGGGAGGTCAGTGATGGTAGTTTCTGGTTGTTGTTTTTCCTTATTTGTTGACGTCTCGTTTGGTTTGTTGGTAGGTCCATCTTTGATAGTGTTATTCTTCCTGATGTTTTCCCGAATGTTCTGGAGTTCCAGGTCCGGTATCCTCTTATTTTTTATGATGTCACGTCTAACATTGGACAGTTTGTTCGCATCTAGAGTTTTCGGCTGTAACTTTTCATGCCCAACAGATACTAATGGACAAGAGACACTGTTATGAGGCTGATGAAATCCATAAACTTTAGACTGTGTACTCGAAATTCTCTCGTAACATGCTGAATACCTAGCTTGACATTTTGGGCCTTAACATTTTAGGCCCAACAAATACAAATTTACAAGTTACACTATTCGATGTATATATCTGTATATATCTCCATCAAGAATTAAATCCACAATTCATAAACTTTGGACTGTGTACTTGAAGTCTTCTCGTAAAATGCATTCAGCATTTTACGAGAAAACATCAAGTACACAGTTCTTAGCTTCACGTTTTGTGCTGTAACTTTTTAAGCCCAACAGATACAAATTGTGAACATACACCGTTGGAAAACTGATGACATTCTCTTTCTAACTATATGTATATATCTCCTTCATGAATTAAATACACAAACCATAGACTTTGGCCTATAAAGTAATCTTGAAAATTCTTTGTAAAATACTGAAATACCTATAGATTAATTAGTTTATGGTGAAATAAATTAAATTCTGTTGTTTTTTTTGTGTGTGCTAGCGGCCATTTTGTTTTATGCAAATGAGGTAGTTTTTACCAACTTCTTTCTTGGGAACATCTTTTTTTCTGAAAGAGGATATCCTAAGGAACATTTTGGTATCCTACTCATAGGATAATGGGGAAGGGGTGCACCGTAGACCCTGCTGGCCCCCGGTCTACTAGTTATATTTGGACTTTGTTCAACTGGCCATCTGGGTTGTTACACTGACGAACTTCTCTGCGGTACGACTCTTCATTACGTGGTCAGTTAATTGTATAAGTTTCAAATAACTTTACAGATCCAAGTTCTTATGTGAACCATTTACGGTAAACTATGTTACATTTCTTTCCTCCCTATATATTATATTCAATTGTTCTACTCGTATTCTGGACTTTAACGTTCAGCATGCACCTATTTGTAGAGACAAACAGCCTAGAACCAGCATGTAAAAGACATCATAAAGTTTTGCAACATGAAATTAAATACTCTTTAGATATTGATGGTCAAAAACATCATATTCGCATAGACTCAAATCTGCACGCGTGGATAATGTTGAAATATCAACGTCACATCGAAACCAAAAAAACAAAGACAACAAATACATTCCTCAATACAAAGAATTGCTGGATCAGGTCGCCATGTGATTGATCGAAAATGCTATGTAGAGATTTTTCCTTTTAGAAGGAATAAAACCTTTTTGATTTGACAATCAATCAAAGATGCTTCACTTATCGGCCTTGCAATCAAATATCTGTTTTTAAAACCTATCGCACATTGACTAAAATAACACTAAGAATCTTTGGTAAAAACAAATAAGAGGAGTTCGATTATATACCGGATTTACAAGCATACTTGATTTATATTATTTTTATAATCCTAAACAAAAAAGAAAATTGAATTAAGCCAGTATGTTTAACCATTAATATTATGAATAAATGGTTCCAGCTTTTGCCAATATTATTCTGACGGCTAATTCTGATGACGACATTGTTTGAAGTAGTCAGTTAAATTTCGATAATAAATTGCCATTCCCGAGAGAAATAATCCCCCCAAAATATCATGGAATTGTGGATGGAGAAACAAAGAATTATGTCTTCTTTTCAATTAACAAAAATTATATTCCACAACGACGATAACATTTCCATCATAAACCAGTGATAAAGACTTGTGCTAGTGGAACAAAGCTTTCATCATTCATTTTTGATAGACTGAGGAAGAAAATCTCTGATCTTATTCCAAATTAGTCTTTTACGTGTAAAGTCTTTAATATATTGCTAACGTGCCAATGCATTGGCATCTAATTAAAACAAAAACGTCATTGGCCAATACTACATCATTTTAATCTACGATTTTCTACATGTATAAATATAAATTGATTCAGGAAAAACACCCTGACTTCAGTTTATGAGCGTCTTTGGAGATAAATAACTTTTTATCGATGGTATGTGTGTTACCTTTAAGTTTCTTTTTTTCTTACTTTGAATAAGTTAATGTCTGCAGAATAACTTGATATAAATTCATAATAATTCTTACTTCTTACTTACTTACTTACTTACTTACTGTTGCCCCATGAGGAGAATCACAGGCCATCGACGACACTCCGACAGCGCACTCAGCTCTGGGCAGTTTCCTCCAGACCCCCCCTCCCCCGACGAGTGTCCGCCTCTCTTTCCCTGTGGGTTCCAGGCCAGGACATGTCTAGTGATGTTGCTGGCAGGCTTCCTGAGGGTGTGGCCGATCCAAAACTAGTTTTATGCTTACTTTTTGTTATTTACACAATGCATTTTGGCATTGATACGGCTACATTCACAGTGCATTGAACATTCACTTCGACAGATGGGATTTCCATGATTATTGTACTCATGGCTACATATAATCGATAACAAAGATCTAAAAGGAATTCTGTCAAAGTGAAAATAAATGTACGTCTCTTCCCGAGTTGATTAAAGAATGAGATACATTCTAAGATCAAGCTGAAAATGCAAATCAGTGTAGAATAGTTATTGAGTTGGAACACTAACAAGATAAACGTGGACCTGGGGGGGGGGCATTTTTAGATTGCATTTTTATTTGCCTATTCATATAATTTAGATTATATATTTAATGTTATATTTGGCTTGGTTACAAGATAGATTTGCATATGTTGCGAGTTTCCTTTGGTAAACCAACTTGTTTTAATTTATTTGTATGATAGCGTGGGCAAAGGCTTGTACATGATTGCATTATCTTTAAGAAGAAATAAAACTTACCCGTTTTAAAGGACAATGAATTCGTACAACACTATCATCTTCAAGAGTAAGACAGCTAAAAGAATGATTTTCACTGCACTTTCTATACAAATTTTAACGATAAACAGCCACACAATCCAGGAATTGGTCCGTAACGTTTAAGTTTACAGCAATCATTCAACTGGAGTGGTCTACAGAAGTGAAATAAACAAACCAAGGTGTTGTATTAAAGAAGCCTTCGACTTCAAAGAAGAAGTACTCAACTGTTATCGATCCTGAGATATTCGTAGGCTTTGGGATGAAGTTGGTTCGTGATAAATACATACCACACAATACAACACGAATACGACTGTGCTAAGTGTAAGTTAGAATATCCTAGTGAGAAATTGTTACATTTCTGCCAGACTAATACCATTGCGGTTAATCTTTTTCCCCCCTTTCTCCTGAAAATGTTTTATTTTTTCTCTCCCCAACATTTAGTTGTGAAATTTTCTTCATAGCCGATTCTTCTTCCTAATCAGAAAGAGGATATTTCACACGCACACACACACACGTGTGTGTGTGTCATTCAAAATGTACACGCGAGTGTCTGTGAATGTGTGTCTGCTTTTAAGGCTTATGCACGTTACTATCGCTGAGCTTTGCAAACCTTCTTTCAGCAGAACAATATATAAAAACCTGCCTCGTTCTGGGCTCTGGGCTCTGGCAAGCTAAACATTGTATTAATTTATTTCTAGAAAAATCTTCTGCCTAGCGTTCAAGTGGCAATTATAATCATTAATGAATAAATAAATAAAAACGCCATATGATGTTATCACATCGCTTGGGGGGCATGATATCGACAGGGCATCCTATGATTTTTATTATATCCCATGACCAGAGAAACTTCTATCTATTTTTACACAGACACATGGAAGATAAAGGTCTAAAAATCGATGGCGCCTCTCCGTCGGGAAATCAAACGCTGGCCTTCCGCGTGATGACTGGTGGGGTGGGGATATTTGGACGCAGAAAGTCTTTACAATTAGCTAGTTTTAATTTATCATGTTTACTTACAATTATGAAGAACAACAACTTGGAAAGTTGGCTGTTGTAGCAAGTCACTATTCAATGTCCACCATTTTATAAATATATACAACCGTTTTTAATTAACTAAAATTGTTTTACCAACTGATAATGCAGTGGTAATAAATAGACACAAACACACATACTATGTAATTTTTATGTCAACTGAAAGTAAGTTTTTTTTGCAAAGAAGCATATCAATTAAAGAGTCTGTGATAGCACCTCCCTTTTACACTATGTACATTTTTTAATACTTTTTTCTGATTGATTGTGTCTAAAAAGTATAGAAAATGGCTATAGTTCCCCTCAAACTTTGCTTTTGTGATCAGAATATTGATATTTTGTAATTTACCTATTTTGCTCTAGACAGCTTAGGGAAGGTACTTGGAGGCTGCAAACTCTTTATCTAGAGCTGTGATGAATTGTTTTATAAGTCCTAATTGTATGTGCAGTGGGTGAATCAACAACCTCTGAGGGCCAATCAGTGACTCCCACGTGACGCTGTTCATCCCCACATAGAATTCGGGTGGCTATGGCCAGTCCAGCCTTTGGTAGTGCGCCAAGGTGTCACTGATGTCCCAAAGGCACAAATCTGCTCTCTTGGAGACCCATCAGGGATGCCACCAATTTGAAGTCTCCGATGATCTTCCAGTCGTACTTATCATACTTCAATGCGTCTAGTAAGTTCTTGGCACTGTTGTACTAAGGGTGAAATTAAGTGCCCAGAAGTTGTCTTGATCCCCGATAGGCATGCCTAAATATGCCTTGTAAGCCTCGCAGATATTAGCAGAATACTCTCTGTGGTAAGGGTCAAAGCTGGTGTCTTTTTCGGACCATAGATAAAGAAGATCCTGAAGTACAAGGAATTCCCCAGGAAGGGGAAAAGGTGTTTAGTATAGCTTTGTCACCGTGGTATGTGGAGCTGGATGAGACTATGGAGAATAACTACAGTAAAATCCATTATTTTCATCATAATCTTCAGTGTTATTACCATGAACAGGAAAGAAACTATATCATTATGATCATCAATCTTAAGTTTTGCTTAATCAGCATAAATCTCCGACGCTAGGATTTAATCTCAAAATGAGAATGAGAAAGTGACAATAAAGATGGTGTTAAAAGAAATAATATAATCATGATTCTGATGATTTTGGTAATCATATTTTCAACGATCATTATGGTGATAATTAAAGTCATCAAAACAGTTATTTTTATCTGATCCTCATAATTAACATTATTATTAATATAACCACCAATTATTATCATAGAATTATAATATTCTTTTGTAGAATCTTCCATCACCATGATTTTAACCACCATCATTACCGTGGTTAAGTGATGGTGGTTAAAATCATGGTGATGGAAGATTCTACAAAAGAATATTATAATTCTATGATAATAATTGGCGGTTATATTAATAATAATGTTAATTATGAGGATCAGATAAAAATAACTGTTTTGATGATGATAATGATGATGCTGATTAGGCAAAACTTAAAATTGGTGATCATAATGATAGTTTCTTTCCTGGTAATAACAATGATGAAGATTATGAGGAAAATAATCAGGAAAATGATGATCATTATGATTTCCAACATAATTATGTTATCTCCAGATAATGGAAGCAAAAAGGGAAATACGTGGATGATGAAATGATCCTGGCCCGAATATCGATGCTGAAACGACGAACAATAGCGGAAAAGAAGATAAAGACATTAGATATTTCATACTTCTTCTCAGTTTTCACTGTTTTAACAGAGTGAATGATGATGATGATAAACAAGAGGAAGGCTGCGACATATTTTATTATTTTGGTGATGCTGACTGTCCAGATGACAGATGTTAGAAAACATGAATATGCAGATTAACGAATTGGTGGTGTTATTTGATTAAATGATTCTCAAAATAAACGTCAATGTGACAAAAAATACAAAAAATACGAAAGCTTTAAAATAATGGCGTGTGCAATACAAATCTTATATATTTAAAATGGAAGTTAATTTTGATCCGTCAACATCTATGAGTCTCCTTTTACTGTTGATCATACATACATTTGAAAATAACTTACAAAATTCTGGACCTAAAATTAAAAATGTTCAAATTGGAAAGAATACAAGATTATATAAATGTTCTAGAGCTATTAATGCGCCAATGAATGTAGCATAAACATTATTTAAAACCATGGAATTTAATAGAAAGATAAAGAAAACATGTCAGAAAAGCAATCCCATAGGCAGCTTCTAGTAATAAAGTCGCTCTGGAATGTTACGAAATATCATTTGTAGTAGGAGTCTTTTTATACATTTTTCCGGGGGTATTTTTTATTTTTATTAGATGAAATATTATAAACCATTATTATTTTTAATTTTTATGACTACATTTTACCTTCATCTTGATTTTATTAGTTGCTTTTTATCACAACTTTTGCACCGATCAACGCTATTTGCTGGGGGGTAATCGGCCTGGGCACAGAAAGATGTATTAAATACTGCAACTACCAGTAATGTAAACAAACGATCGGAATGAAGGGTGGATTCGAGCTTCTGTTTCCAGTTGAAGTCTCAATGGCTTAATTGGTAAAGCAGGCCGGGCTAAATGGTGCTTCCCCTGGCTATGTTGATCCAAATCCCACCTGAGGCTTATTCTTTATTTTCCGATCAATGCTATTTGCTCACTGCAAGAGGGTAATTGGTTTGAGAAAAAGTTGCGATGAAAAGTAACTAATAAAATTAAGATGAAGATAAAAAGTAGTCATACAAATTTTAATTAATAATGAGTCTTTTTATGCTAGTGGAACATTAAGTTGGATAGAGCCTTGTAAAAACGATTTGTTATTTCCGAAAAGGAAACACTGCACCATATTTATAATTGGTAAATAGCTGCATTTTCATATAATAAACAACAAATATGGTCTACTTCAAATCCTAATGAATCCTACCAAAAATGATACCAGACATAACAATGATGATAATGGACTGTCAGACTTGCTGTGTTATATCCAGGATTTTTGAATAAATTGTCCAAATACACAATTAACGATGGTATATTTGAACTGCATAGAATCACAATGAATTGAAAAGAATCTCGTATTTGAAGCCGTTGCTGTATGATTGCTAATGGCAATAGTTACAGGCCAACACATTGATTAATTGGAAGAGTTAGCTTAAGTATTTATCTTATCGAGTAAATACGATGTCATTAATTGTTGCAATTCTAATGTGTGTGTGAGTGAGTGAGTGAGTGAGTGAGAGAGAGTGTGTGTGTGTGTGTGTCTTGTTATAGATTCTAAGATTATAATTACTCAGATTATTGGATGAAGTCAAATGAAAATATTTTAGAACACACAGATTTGTAGGTCAATAAAGTTATCAAAAGATAGTGTTATTACAAGATTGATGAAATCAATTCGAGTCGGATCTACAGTAGCACGCTGCTTTGGCCAATAGAACATCTGTTCACTGTAGAAAATAGCAAACAATTGCTCTAAATACTAAAGCTGTGAAGACAGCAACGAATGATGAATCATTGTTTTGTGTTAAGAATTGATCTATCGAGAAAAACTAATGACGACTCTTAAAAGTAGTTGTAACACTACGAGTAGTGTGGATTTTAGAAAAAATAAAGTCTACAATTTGCGGTCGGTCGGAAAACTTGTAAGTTAAGTGTAAAAGTCTAGAAGGAAAAATTAAGTAACTTGGATTTTACTTGTAAACAGGATCTACAGTAGACTATGAGAAATACCTAAAGGATAGTAAAGTGTTCATAGGTGTTTGAATGGGTAGCGTTTTGAGAAATTAGAATTATTCACATAAAGCAGAAATAATTCTCACCAAAATGTAATGTTGGTATGACCATGAACCAGGCGTTCGGTGAAAATATTAGACATCAGGTAAGTGTGGACAGATGAGGATCTCTATCTAGGGACAAAAGACCACTCGCATAGGTATGACGTAAGAATAGATGATCCCTCCCTGTAAATGCGGGAATAATTGTGTATAGGGGGGGGAACGTCTGAATGGTTGACTGTATGTGAAGTAAGCAGTGTATCCCACCTTCTTGGTGATGGTGAGAGATAGATAACCAATGAGATTGCAAAGTAGCAAGGAATAGGCAGACCACAGCTTTGGTCAGCCAAGTTTGGGATGGCGGGAGAAGTGATCAATTAGGAATATCGCCCCAGCCCTCCTCAAAGATTCTCAATAAATGGCCTACGATTCTGAGACTCCAAAAGTTGCAGAAAATATCTCCTGAGTCTCATTTGACCAAGCATCACCAGTTACGTAGAGATGGAAGACCGGGGGGAGCCTGGCGGAGGCAAGAAAAAGGAAGAAAGATCCAACTTAAAGAATAAAAAAAGAAATATAGAAGAAGCAGAATTTGGAGAAAACTTCTGAACCACAAGTCCGAAACAACAGTTCTGACAGCAAATTAGAAGTCGCACTGGGGAGGGTTAACTGAGTCATTGTACCCTTAAGAAATAAATAAGCTTTGGGTTTGTTTGTTCATTTTAAAACAGGCGTCTATTCTTTTCTTTACTCCACCTTGATTTGTGACCTGCACCACTTCGTCGGACGTTTCGACCAGCAACACTGGGGACCTTCTTCAGATCTAAATTTACACAGCGTGCATGGAGAGGGCGTCCGGTGTGAAGTGACCTACCGTCGACGGAGGTGTAGCGTCATACAGTCTTAAATAGCTTATTTTAGACATTATATAATCGACAAATAACAATTTTCGTCAGTTGTTTTACCTCTGAAATATTAATAACTTCTTTTATTTTAACATAACAAGCCTTAAAATCAGAACATAGATGCGCTAGTTACTCTCAAAAACGCAGTTAACTCGAGTTCCTCCCAAGCACTTTCAGACATATAGGAGGGGTAAGAAATGTGAGGTGGTAGGAGTGTTTCGGTATGTCATCCTGTCAGTCAGTGACGTCATTGTTATTATAGATGCTCGTGCTGCATCTAAAAACTTACATATTCTTTCTGCGGTGCTTTTCTCTTCTTAAAATTCTAAGTTAAAATTGCAGCAATTTGATTCCAGATTATTTTAGAAAATAATTCTATGCTCTGTATTATTGAAAATTGCAACAAAAATATATTTCTTGTTTGTTTGCCAATTACACATACGTATCGCTTTCATTTCATTTATATCAGACAAATAAAATTGTTGATTTTGATTGGACAATGTAAAATAATCAAACAAAGGTTAATGGAAACCTAGCAGAGCGTGGAAACATTACATGTATAAAATATGAATTGCACAATACACAACTGGTCGACACTGTAATAATGGAATACTTTTAAGTGCATCAGTGCATAACTCCATCGTACAGGGTCGGCGTATGAATATTGATCATACTGGCAAGTGCTGCATTCAAAATTTGACAGAATATCTCAATTTACATTCAGATTTCATTGTTGATGATGTACGTGGGATTTATTTTGGCGAGTCTTTAATTGAGCGAATCTTTAAAAGACGTGTTTTATGAACAATTTCCAACAAATAATTTTCTTAAATCTCCCTTTTCCACAGAGAATAACCACACATTCTATTGACAGTTCATAAAATCAATGTTTGCCAGGAAGCAAAAATAAAACGCTGGCAAAACTTGCAAGTTGCATCGATCAGAAGAGAGAATGGCGTGTGTGGAAACTCAAAAATGGCGGGAATTGAAAGCAAAGAATCGGCTTCATAAATTAACATCAGAAAAAATATTGGATAAACAGAAATGTGGGTTTCAGGTTTTATTACACACACACCTCACACTAGCGTCAGGTTTTACAGTATTTTCTGCAGATGCAGAAATATGTTCGTGTATTCATTCATTGAATTAATTATGTATTGTTACATAGATGCACATGTATGAAATTAAAATAAATGTGTGGTTATTTTATATTTTGATTTAAAGAATGAATATAACTCCTAAAACGTGCTTTTAAGTAACCAATATTTGATCAATATGAGCAGTGTGTCAATATTACAATCTTTATTTTGTAAATATTTTCATGCTTATGTTTATTGACATCAAAATATTAAGTAAACTACACTTGTTTATAAATCGAATATTGACTATCCACAAAAATGTTTTTCCAAGTTACATTTGTCTTTCAATTGTGTGATGGATAATATTTAATATTATTCTGTTTGTTCCTACCTGCGTTCGAAGGCCACGCTTTCAGTAATAACATAAAGGAAAGGTTAGTTAGTTTAATAAGAGTGTAGGGAGAGAGAGGACAGAAAAGAAAGTTAGTTTAATAAGAGGGTAGGAGAGAGAGGATAGAAAAGAAATCAGGTAGTTTATTAGGAGGATAGGAAGGGAGGGGAAATAAAAGACCGTTAGGTAATTTACTAGGGGGGGCAGGAAGTTTTTCGCAGATGAAACTAATCCATGTTTGTATAACATTTATATAACAAACATGGACGGCAACAAAGAAGGGATAAGGGAAGATACAGGCAAAGGGTGATAAAAGATCAAAGTCAACACCCATTGAGTTTCCACCGGTCCAGCTAATTTAAATTAATTTCATATATATACACATCTCAACACACGCAGGCAAATGAACCATTCTACATACAGACTGGTCAAAACAACCTCCA
>VCCN01000258.1:6215184-6227741 GCA_006491835.1 Architeuthis dux | reverse complement strand
TATATATATATATATATATGTGTGTGTGTGTGTTTATACACTTACCCGGCCATGTTGATGTACAAGTCCTTCTCGACTATGTGAACTCAATCAGACCATCTATAGAGTTCACGGTGGAAAAAGAGGACAACAAGCTCCTTTTTCTGGACGTACTAGTAATCCGCAAACTGCAGTATAGAAGAAACCAATACATACGGGTTTATATCTGAATTTGAATTCAAACCACTCTTTCTGTGTTAAGAACGGATTCGTAGTTCTCAGCAGTAACCATAAATCAGATTAAGAGGAATTAGACAAAATAAGTTACACTCTTAGTCGAAATAGCTACCCCTTCAACGTTGTCACCAGGAATAAAAATGAAAGAGGGGCATTAAAGATACCACTAAGGTTACCAAATAAGTTATCTAAATTCCATACGTGAAAGGGATAGCAGAACGTATACAAAGGGTCTGTAGCCATATAAACATCCGGGTAATCTTCTGTAGTCCTTCCATCCTACGTAACTTGCCACCATAGTTGGACAGACACAAGACACGAGTCTGATCAATAACTAACTTTTTGTGGGACGAATTATAAAGGGCAAGCTAGCAGGCCTCTCAAAGTCAGACTCAATAATGTAATCCCTTCTTCCGCAGCCTATTACCTACCCTTCCACAAAATTTCATTGAGAACTTTTGGAGATATCGTGTGGACAGACAGATAAAAAGACGGAAAGACGTGGTCGAAAGCATATACCTCTCCAACTTCCTTGGTCACAAAAAAGCCACGCGCACTGCAATTACATTTTAATACTATAAAGACGACGAATGTGTGTTTGTTTTTTTGTTTCTGGCTTTACGTTTTATAGCCTACAAAACGGCTGCACCCGGGTTGCAAATTTGTGTATAAGTGACCCCGTGATGAACATGGGATAGGTGGGGCTGACCTCTGATGAGCTCTAATGGTCGATTTAGGGTCAGGTCAATTTTGGCAATTTTAAGTGTTGTTATATGTGAAGTGTGTGTGTGTGTGTGTGTGTGTGTGTGTGTGTGTGTGTGTGTGTGTAGAGGCAGGGCGGGGGGTGGCAGGCTCGACGAAAAGTAATTTCTTGAATAAAATATAATTTGCTTTCCTGTGTTTGAAGTTTTTGTTCTGGGAAACGCAGAGTACCCCGACTAGTTTAAAATAAAATGTAATGTCCTAACTACGTTTAAGGACAATAAATAAAATTAGCCATATATATGACTATGCGCCTACACAATTCATAAAATTTGGTTCAACTTATTCTGAGCGAAGCGAGGGAACATTTAAACATTGAATACATTTTTTAGTAGATATTCAGTAGCATAGATAAGGCATAGATATATTAAATGAAGAGGTCGCCAAATCTTAAAATTATTAAGCCACTTTTCTATATTACAATTTAACCTACATTGTGCCTTTTGGGTGTATGAAATCACAGTAAAAACATATGACAAAAATGCAACGCTAAATAAATACAGAAAGTCAAAAATATATTCGTGTCCACTGATTCCTTTGTTGGTCTGTCAAATATATTTTGTACCAAGACATTTTCTGTGTATCAACTCTGCGATAATTAGCGAATGAGATCCTACTTTTATTATATAAATATAGAAGAAAAAAAACACTCCACAGCAGGGCCGTCGGAACGAAATCCATATGGGGCGGGGGGCTGCGAGCAAAGCGGAAACATATTTTTTACCACGGAAAACACCCCTATTGTAAAAAGTGCACTATTTAATTGATGGATATATGATGATATTTAGATATCTAATTGATGAAGATAATTATGAACAAAAGGCTGCTTATGGAATTTTTGAAGATAGCGCTTCAAAATCTGTCAGAAATCAATGTATTTTTCAAGTGATCCGCAGACCTTTTCTTTTATTAATCATTTTTTATATTCATTTACAGCAATTTCTTTTAGTTTTACTTTCTCTGTGCAATTCACTCGAGCAAAGACACTTCGATTCAAAAATTAGAAAGGAATTGACCTAAAACGAAAAAATTGCTCTCTTCTTGAAATCGTTCTTCTGTGACCTATGCTTGTGTGCCTTTATGCGCTACATTTATTTTCTTACTCAAATCTCTGTTCGTAAACTGTCCAAAAATCTGCTTTCTACTATGTAATCCTTCAACAAATTCGTTTGCATCATCAATCAAGTTTATATTGTCAACTCTTTCTTTCTGTACATGAATCATCATTAGATGGTTTATTCTGCTATTTGTTGTCGTAGACCTCAAGTATGTTTTACTCGTTTCATGACGGAGAAAGATCTCTCATTGGTAGCATTGGTTGCTGGCAATACAAGGAGAATCTTTGCAACTTTAATCACCTCCGTCATTGCAATCTTTCTTAGTTAAGTCTCTGAAACATCTTAATCAGATCATAAATAGTGAATTTTGTCAATTCAAATTTAAAAACATCTGCGGTTGGAAACAAAAGAGGCAGCTGTGCCTCAAGGCTATATTTGTCGATATCATCACTATAGTTGGAGCTTTTAACTAGTTTCCCCATGGCTGATTACTGGTTGAAATCTCCTGTAGAAAGACGTATTTTCGGAAGTCTGGCTGGTCAAATCTCTCTTTGATACATTTCTTTTGCCTGAAGGCAGATCTGGCGATGATTTTGGAGTTGACGGGAAGTGGTGGATTTCTGCATTGTCGTCTTCGCGGCAGCATCTTTTTGTGAGGTAGTGTTGCATCATCAACATTGAGTTCTCTTTTCTTTTCAATACTCGCTCCCAGAACAGATCATAAGCACCATCGTTACGATCTTTTGATAGTCTTAATAACAATCAATAGCTTCTAGGTGATACTGACGATTCATGTTTGTGGATTCCTTTGTCTTTTGCCAGGGCGTTTTGGAAACCTGTCTCAGTGAAAGCAATTTCGCCTTTTGTCGACGAAATCATGTTGCGTTGAAATGCAAGTATACAAGGAAAGCAGAATTCTGAGTCGGAATCTGCATCATAGTGCAACCACTTGAATTTGTCAAACCATGATGATTGGAAGGACCTTTTGAATTTTTGTTTTCCAAATGTCCGGGCTGGGAATTTAAAATTCCGCAGCTGGTTCTGTTCTGTCAATAATTTGATATGGGCAGTTGGATTTTCTGATACAATGCTGGTTGTTTGTTCAGACGTAGAAGTTGATGAAGTTTCTGTTTCTGTGCTCCTCTCGCTAGCGACTCCTTGCTCATGCTTTTCTTCATCTCTACTTTCTTGAGGCACACTTCTCCTTTTGTTGTCAACAATTTCGTTATCTTTGCATCTGCTGGAGTCAATCGATCGGACGTTCTTTTGGACATTACGATCGTTGAATTACAGATTACAGTATAAAAAAATCAAATACCTCTAGGACTGAAATTTTTAAGATTCCGTCAAAACCAAGGGCAAAAACAAATCTACATTAGAATCGAGTGAATTTAAACAAGCGGAAGGAATGCTTTATATTGAGGTGAATGAATTATATAAAGGTTTCACTTAAAGTTTTGGTAATCAATTAACAAACAGAACTATCGATAATGAAGTGTTGTAAATTTTGATTTTTGTTTTCCAAATTAAAAATCCCACATTTATGTGAATATTCATATATTTATGAAAAGAAAATGGGGTACTCATCTTCATCATCTCCATTCACGCTGGTTAATGTTTTCTGCTCCATTCAAGTAACCATTCCTATTCAAATAAGAATGGAAATATACCTTTCCTGCGTCTCTTTGCGAACATGAGACCAAGGTAGACAAGTCCCAACGAAATCGTCAGTCAAAGATAAATTGTGTATTTCTAAAACAACCATGCGCGTTGGGAATCAAAGATAACTAGAGGTCAATGTTCTTTTCCTTTGTTTTATCAAATTGAAATCGAGACTCGGGATAGGTCTATTATACACCTATGAACTAGCAAAAAATAATTGGAGGGGGAAATTGGTTTATTTACTCTTTCTGTAATCTTAAAGCTAGCTCTTTGCAGCATTTTTCGAAAGAATAAGGAACACATATTAGCACATTATTGCGGGGGTGGGGATGAAGGCCTGCACAGTGAGAAACAAAGTAAACGTTTAGTTTAAAAACTGAGTTTTGAATTCTGCAAAGTGAGACCAACAAAATCGCAGACAGGTCGATATGAAAAACAGATAGATTATTTATACAATTTGTATATAGCGAATACGTTTCATTTCATCAATACTTATGTATTGTGTGTATCGGCCTTTTGTTGGAAATTATTATTATTATTATTATTATTATCAATTTTTAATTCCAATGATAAGTCTTTATTCATGATTTACTATTTTTAGCGGATATCAGCCAATTCCCTGTAACGTTCATTGCATTATGCTGACTGTTCGAAAAATTGTGATCAAATCAAAATGATGATTTGCCTATAGGATGGTAGCCATTGATCAACATCTCTGTTTAACGGAATTACATTAAAGCCGGCAAAAGATACTGTATAATTTTAGATTCCAATCAACAAGTTAACATGAAATGATACATGATCAATATAAGCAAAGAAATGTGTGTTTGCATCATTTGCTACAAAACTTTCATTCTAAATACGAACTTGAAACTTTCTCTAACAAACATTTCTGATTTAAAGCCAGGATAGTTATTTTCTCTATGCTGAGAATATATAATTTATGAATCAGCAATACTAACTAGAAAACAGTTTTTAATGCATTCGCTTATTTTGGCACGGAACGCTTTTTAAAGGCTATAAAAGTTTTATCGAAAAACCACAAAATATAACACCAGGCCACAAGGTCTGGTGCTTCAGTTTGAAGTATTTAATTAAAATGAGGCAATAAGTACAAATCTTTTTCATTCCAAATTAAAAATCCCACATTTATGTGAATATTCATATATTTATGAAAGAAAAGTGCAAAGAAATTGGGAACATAGTAATTTAAAGGAGTGAAAACTAGATTAAAAATTATTTTAAAAAAAGGTAAATCTGTAATAGAAATAAATATTCTTGAACAATCAATATGGTTGGTGGCAACACAATATGGCTGGTGGCAACACACCCGGGGAAAATTGCTGAGTAACAATCGGGTCTAGGCCACATTTTATTTCATTTGCTTGGCATAGTTCCATTTATCGATTCCAGAAGCAAATAAGAGACCAAAAATAGATATTAAAGGCAAACTATATATGCACACATACTGTATTTACAGGATTCCTTGCCCAGCATTGATTTTTACAAAATGAATAATATTGAGCCAAGATTTTTTTAAAGGTTTTTATTGCATACAACAATCGAACCAAATTATACAAAGTCATTTAATAAAATGTTTGGACGACTTCCAATGATTTCTGATTATTGTAAGCAATCATCATGAGGTGCCCCCATAATGTAAAGTTGCACATAGTATGAGGACATCTGCTATCGGTCATCATCAGCAGACGATAATTTTCAGTGACCTTTTTCATGTGCAGAAGTGATATTTTTAGTTGAGATCAGTTATCTCCAGTGCTCAACGTGATTCAAAATGTCATTTTAATACAGAGCTACGGAAAGCTTCATCAATAAAGGCTTTTCTAAATGCAAATGTTTCTGAGAAAATGTTTCCAAGCTTAATACAAAACTTTACGTATAGTGTGCATTGAGGAAAATTCGCCGAGTGGACTTTATTTGCCCAAAACTTTTTCTACTTTTGAAAGGATTGCACTGGGTGAAATTTTTGGCGAGTAAGTTACTGAAAATCAAATTTATTTTTCAGCTCACTTTCCTCCTTACGCACTAATTCCAGCCAATTCAAAAAATTCATTCATTAAAATATTTAAGATTAAAATCTTTTGTCAGAATTTACCCTTTCATTGTGGCAATGGCATTTGGATGGAGGCCCAAATAACTTGGTTCTTGATTTGGTAAGGTCAAATTAATGAATGTATTATCTTCTCGTAATAATTATGTTAAGAGCTACGTTGATAACTGCCTCTACACCCCTCGAATTAATAATTGTTGTGGTGAAAAAAGTAAGGGAAGCGAGTGAAAGAGAGAGGAGAAAGAAAGAAAATGGTGAAAATAATAAGTGATTCCGTTGTCATGGTAATTAAAAACGTAACAGAGACGCTACTGTTTGCTTCTATAAAACAAAAGAACGAAAGAAAGGAAAGAAAGAGAGAGAGAGAGGGAGAGAGAGAGAGAAAGAAAGAAAGAAAAAAAAGAAAGAAAGAAAGAAGGCGGATTCTTATGGTGACACTGACAGGCATTGACAAAACTCAACGCTTCAAGAGAGAGAAGGTAAGGTAACAGGGTAGGAAGAGAGAAGCAGAAAAGAAGAACAGTTTAATAAGAGTCAGAAAAGAAAGGTAGTTTTTTTGTCGGCTGCTTGTATGAAACGAAATGATTTACAAAGAGAAAGTTTTGGTAATTTAATAAGGGGGTGGGAAGAGAGAGAGAGAGAGAGAGAGAGAGAGAGGAAGGAAGGAAGGAAGGAAGGAAGGAAGGAAGGAAGGAAGGAAGGAAGGAAGGAAGGAAGGAAGGAAGGAAGGGTGAATGAAGAGAAACACTCGGCACTTCAAATCACAAATTCACTGACCGAACAAAACTAATCTTCTCTTCCTAAAACCATTGATTTCTTTTTTCATGTAATTGTTGTTTAATTTAATTATCATGTTTTCATATAAATAAAAACGTTGGAAATTTTCTACGTTATGTTCAATCCATCTTCTAGAGAGGGAGAGACAGAGAGACAGTGACAGAGAGAGACAGGCAACCAGACAGACAGACACACGCGCGCGTGCGCGCGCGAACTACTCGTACGCTCAGGGAAGAGAAGGGGAGGATTTATTTATTTTTCAGCCAATTGTCTCACGAATACGTGTATCCTACTATATACATTTACTAGCTGAAAACTACCCGATGTTAAATTTATCTAATAAAACAAGTCGGATATATATTATAATAATAGGATTTCTGTTTGAATGTACTCGCCTAAAGGCGGCCTTCGCCGGCCATTAAGCTCGGTGTCAAGTCACTTTTATAATATAAATCCGATACAAAGTATCGGATTTATATTATAATTATTTATAAATAAATAGATAACTAAAGCTACTCTATAATTACCATTTTCCATAAAAGGGGAAAAATGTTTCGCCTCACTTTTGACCCCCTAATGGGGAAAAGGTTTCACTTCAATTTTGACACCTTAAAAGGAAAACGTTTCCCCTCACTTTTGACCCCTAAAAGTTAAAAGAAAAGGTTTCACCTCAATTTTGATCCCTAAGAGGGAAAAAAAGTCTTCTCTCACTTTTAACCCTCTAAATAGAAAAAAAATTCAAACACCAATTTGTATGAATGTTCGGTTTTATAGAATATTCATACGATAAAGCAAGTCTGACCAAGTGTTCACCTGATTTCCCCCTTAAATCAGTTATCCTTTTCTCTTTATATAATTTTCGCCGGTTGAGGGGATCAAAATTGAATCCCTTCTTCCTTTGCCCATTAATCACCCTGTAAATGCTATTAATAGAATCAATCATCTACAAAACCTCTTATACCAAGGTGAAACAAATGTAATGTATAACTAAGAAATTAAACACTTCTGAATTGCCCCCCCCCAATTCAGAAGTGTTTAATTTCTTAGTTATACATACATACAACAAAAAATGGGAAGGTGCTTAAAAAGTGCGTGAGAAACAACTGTTCTTTTTATTTACAGCACACATATATGTGGCTGCGCATGATAGTGTCCAACGCACTACTTTTAAAAAGTTGATATTTTCGTTATAGCTACAATGTTCAGTTTTTCTTTCTTATTTTGAAGCTAGAATACTCTATGAATCATAATGCAGAGTGTTCAAGTTTCAAAATAATAAAAACTGAGCATTGTAGCTCTAAAAATAACGAAAATATCAACTCTTTAAAAATGGTGCGTTGGGCACTTATGCGCGGTCACTCATATAAACATGGATTAGTGCTGTTTATGATCGTAATTTCGAAATATCGTAGCTGTTTTGGCTGTAAAAATAAAAGCACGTGTTTTTTTCTAATTGATTAAAAAAATTAATGATTTAATACAGTTAGATTGTTTTTAAAAGCCTCTTAAAATACGAACGCTTCATGGCGTCACCTCTTCGAGAATTGATTCAAATTGTTTTTAACGTCACATTACGTTATTGAAGAACGTTCACAAAATATGTGTCCAGTTAATTACATTGAAAATCGATCCCCCATAAACATACTTGGTGATCGAGTTAAAAAAATAACTTGCTAAAAAAGAACCTTCCTCTGTGTCTATTGATTATGCATGTCAAATTTGGTTGGGCTGTGTCCATGTTTAGCGTGACAAACAAACAACGTGACACGAGAGGTGTCACGTTGTTTGTTTGTCGACCACCAAGTATGTTTATGGGGGATTAAATATACAGATTTTTTTATTTTCAATTCACTCTTTGGCGTTTCTCCTAACACAGCAATTACATATAAAAACGTTATTCATCCCAACTCGATTTAAATGACTTTCAGTGATAAAGTTTGGAAGAGATTCTGCCTATTATATTTTATATTACATGCGAATGTGAATGGAAGAAAATACACCAACAAGCAGGGAAAAAGAAAGCTCTTTTCGTTTCAATCAAGTAAATAGAGAAGAAACTTGGTTTTTATCAGACCGTTCTATCAAAATCGGACATGTGTGTTTGTTTAAGAAGTTCATGTTGGATTTTCATAATCATAACATTAAAATGTAATTATTAGCACTTGCCTCAATTTCTTTAAACATGTGGATTCTCTTGACTATAAAACAGCATGGGTGAATCAAAATTAACAATGAAGCGGAAACTAAGAACCTTGCATCTGTTTAATTTATGTTTTATGGTTGCAGACGTCGTGCACTTTTTAAACGGAAAAGATTCCAGGCTGTTGTTTAAAATGAATCAATAATCTAAACTTTTCTATTGTAAACAAAACAGTTTTAAATTACATATTAACTAAGAAAGACTACTTTTTCACAAGTTCATATCAAAACGCGTTTTATTCTTAGGCACGAAATATTCGATTTTTTTTAATCAATTTAATTTGATAAAATATAAATATATAATGTTATTTCGTAATAAACATCATTACATATTATAATATGAAAAAGGTACACATTTAGCACAAGGAGAAATTTCATATGTCCAAGTAGGACATTCTCAACGACAATTCCGTCTATGTTCATAGCTGCGCGACATGTACATATACGTGTGCATGCACGCGCGTGTGTTTATCTATAGAGACATATATGAGCAGACTAAACATTGTTATATCATCTTGAAACCTGATCTACAACGAGTCAGATGACTGAGTAACAAGAAAGTTCTTTTAGCTTATCATTCCTCCTCCTCCTCACTCCGCAAATCTAGCGAATACGTTTTTCGATTGCCCTAAAGATTGTATGAAATAATTTCATCATTCAGTTAAGTTGTTTTCTTCGGTAATGCAAGTCAATAATTCTCGTTGTGAGACGTGATATGTCTTAAGTGGAAGCTATATATTTGTTTATATGAAAATCACATGCAATACATGTAGTACAAGGGCAACTATTGGAGTTGATGATAGGGCTAGTCATGCAATAACCACACCATAATTCCCACCATGGCTAGCACTATTCGTTTCAGCCTTGTCTGTGGGGGTGACACATTGTCACATAAGCACGTGACAACCAGGGCTAGGTACCGAAAGAAGCAGCAAGAATGTTTTTAAAAATGGAACGCATGGTTCGAAATGATCGACGACTCAGCATCAGGATGATTGCAGAAATGGTCTCCATCGATAAAGAGAGACGGCTCTTGGCGTGCATGGGCGCCCCACAACTGTCATCATCTTTGACATCCTCTTGACCATCACAAAATCTCTTGTGTCACTCGAACATACGTGCACGTGACATGCATTATTCCGGATAAACTTCAGTTGGCATACGAAGAGATTCGTTCTATTCCACCCAAAATGTCAAATTGATGCATTGCTTGATTTTGGAACTGACCATTTTTACGACACGTCAGAAAAAACATGTCTGCTTCAAGGGGTTCGTAACAGTGAATTGAAGACGTGAGCGGATTGAAACATTCATGGGTTGTTTATACTTGTGTATACCACGTTGTCCACGTATGCGTACAATAGTTCGACTTACATAATCTTTTCGTTTTTTTAATAGCCACACCTCGTATATCGAGAGACGTATACGTGTCAGCATCAGTCTACATTTCCATCCTTGTGTTTTACAAAATAAAAAATCATTTTGAGCCCAAGTCACAGAAAAGATTTAACTATAGAAACGTTGACAGAATCCATTTCTCGGTACCAATTTGATCTTGATTGCAAATAATTATTGCTCAATACGCTGCCGTTTACACTCGGTTAATTTTAATACGCTTGGTTCGTTCCAGATCCTTAAATGTTG
Source organism: Architeuthis dux (assembly GCA_006491835.1). NCBI lineage: Eukaryota > Metazoa > Mollusca > Cephalopoda > Oegopsida > Architeuthidae > Architeuthis > Architeuthis dux. The sequence goes on along the minus strand of VCCN01000258.1, from coordinate 6,217,352 downwards.
ACTTTTAATGGGATGCCTTTTAACCGGTGTATTGATATTCGATTAATATCATCGATATTGCTCCGTGATAAAATATGACAATGAAATCATAAATGTCTGAGATTCTAACACCAAAATGACAGTGACTTTTGTTACCATGCTGTCGATCAATGGGAATAACAGGACAAAAGGGGTCAGCGCGGTGTCAAAGCATCAAGACTGAATGCTGTGGTTCACATGGTTGGATTTTAATCCACCCAGAAGACATTGAACTAAGAAGTAGGGTGCGCAAATCTAGCGCATTCTATGCTCACTGAACACTGCCATATTCTTGTGAAATCGGATAGTAACAAAATAGTATAAGTATCAATGGCTCTTACTATAGGAACCGTTTTCTCGCTCTTCATTCTACATACCTAAAATAGTGCATACATTTGTTGAAGCGAGTTCTAAAACTATACAGGTTACATTCAAGAGATAATCCCACGACCAGAAAGCACTTTTGCACAGCATTCTTGGAATTGTATCTCATTGTCTTTACGTAGTCAAAGCTCCCATTTCCCCATCAATATGTTTTATCATAGAAGGTGTTTTCCTGATTAGTTGAAGCTTTAAAATTTAGTGGCTGCTCATTCTCTCTCTCTCCAACTCCGTTCACCTTGGGATATTGGTATTTCTAATTCTAAAAAAGAAGTATAATTTATTTCAATGATTGTTTTGACGGCACAGATCAAGCGAGAAGGAATCTAATGGATGGTTCTATTTGAGTAATGTAATGCTACACAAAAAACTTAAGAGACAAACAATTGATATATGAAGAAAACTATTTGAGGCTATAATTGCACAAATTGGATACGTGTATTACTGGCAGGGATATCAGGCTTTGTCCGCAAAAATGTAACAACACAGGAAAGCAAATGATATTTCATAAAATTAAATAAAGTGCACACACACCCGGCCGGGCGTGCACACACTCCCGTGCAGACACTCGCAGGCTTGCGTGCACCCTTGGGCAGGCCGACGTAGCTCATCCTAAAAACCTTTAAAATTATTTCCCCTCAAAACAGAATAGTTCGCACATCAAAGTGGACCATCGGATTTAAATAGTGCCTATGTTTTATTGTCGTGTTTGGGTTGGGGTTAGGGCTAGGATTTTTGCTCAAGGAAAAACGTGTTTTATTGGGGTCAGATTCCTTTAAAAATATACTGCCAAACTGGCATGAATACTGAGAGAAAGAGAAATTCGCATCCGCAGTTTCCTACGACAAACGGAAAGTAAGGGTTCAGTTGAGCATTATAGTTACATTGTAAATAGAACCTCCCTCTAAAACCTTTGAAAAAAAAATCATTAAAACTACCAAAGTTGCGGAAAGTATGAAGGTCTAATAGATTGAAAGAGAGAGAAAAGAAAGACACATCTGGTTAGTCACTCGATAGAAACCGTCACATGACCAATTTAAAAATTGGGGAAAATTGGGAAAAGGGATGATCAATGAATAAATTACTTCTCGCCTTTTGTTGGGTGGTGATCACTAAAAAGGTCCGAATTTTAAAAAAACAAGCATGAAACCCAGCTTACATGTACGCGTGGTGCATGCATACTTAGATAGCCAGACTGACTTGGTGACAGTTTTAGTTGACGGTTTCTAAAAGAGAGACAGAGAGAGCGAGAGAGAGAGAGAGAGAGAGAGGGGGTGAATGAAGAGATACACTCGGCGCTTCAAATCACAAATTCACTGACCGAACAAAACTAATCTTCTCTTCCTAAAACCATTGGTTTCTTTTCGTAATTGTTGTTTAATTTAATTATCGTGTTTTCATATGAATAAAAACGTCGGAAATTTTTTCAACGTTATGTTCAATCCATTTTCTATGAAAATACCGAAAACAGGTCCACAACACACAACTTCTCACTAAACCTTGCTCACGAGAAAGTCCGAGACTGTTTTGAAGCACAAAATACAACGAATTTCGCTGCAAGCATTCGTAGTCTTTCTTTAGAATTGCATAACCCTACTGAAGAACCTTTATCAATTTTGAACAAGTGCCATAAAGCTGGAATAGAACACAGGGTGTGGTGGTTCGAAGTTTACACGTCTATTAGTATCTACACACATATACCATATGTGCACGTGCCTTGCATTCTGAATATATATAATGGATAATTTTATATTCGACAGAATATGATA
>VCCN01000258.1:6193331-6206655 GCA_006491835.1 Architeuthis dux | reverse complement strand
GATTAGTTGGTTTATTGCGTGTAGGTGATCTATTATAGATGCACGAATAAATTTGAAACCAATCAGGAGTGTATGTATGAAAGTTATTTTGTGTAATGCGGACTGCAGTTTCGAACATGTTTCATTGTCAACGCATATTTTGGAAGTGAGAGAGACCAAAATTCAAAATTCAAAATTCTGTAACTATGTTAAATACACATGTCCAGGGCTTATTAAGTACATGTGTTCCTTGGTTGGCTGGTTCCATGTGTGAGTGGGCGTGAGTATAATAGTGTGAGTGGGTTAGTAATGTTGTGGGAATAGTGTGATATATGTCTGCCTAAAGGATGGCAAAACTGGCCCGTTATCAGTTTGGCTGTTTATTTGTTTGTTTGTCCGTGCCTCTTTATCCCAAAAACAACAAGCCCCATCGACCTAATATTTCCACATAAGCTATGTGAGGTTGAACTCAGAGCTCATTCGACGTCACCAGAGGTCATTTCTGGTCATTTCTAGACATTTCTGAGTTGTTGGCCACAACCAAGGATGGTGAAATTTACAATACGGGTAGATCTTCTAACGGCGAAGATCTCAATATATGTGACGTGGACCTCCGATGCCATTCAGACGTCATTTCTGGTCATTTTAAAACAATTTTCCAATTTTTTGGCCACAATTTCGAACCTGTGAAAATAAAATTAGACATAGGAGTAAATCTTTCCATGCCGAAGCTCATATGCAATGTGATTTTGACCTTAGAGGCCACTTGAGGTCACAGAAGTAATTTCTAGCCAATTTTCAAACTTTCGCACCAAGCATGCTGAATCTTTGCATATGGGTACATCCTCTCACGTCGAAGTTAACAGGCTAGGCGAGGTTGACCTTGGATGTCATTCAAGGTCACTAGAAGTAATTTCTGGTTATTTCTACTCAATTTTCCCAGTTCTTGGTAATACTTTGGCTCCTAAGGAACTGTAATTTATCATAGGGGTAAGTCTTTTCATGGAAAAGGTCATAGGCAATTTGACCTCAGTAGTCATTCAAGGTCACATGGGGTCATTTGTAGACATTTCTAGCCAATTATCCGATTTGTTGGCCACGATTTTGCACCTATGAAACCTGACTAACATCTCAATATCCAACATGATCAGTCATCGAAAAATGAACATTGTTATCCACAAAATGTTAATCCTAAAACTTATATAAAAATTAAAATAACTGCGTATTTAAAAAAACAAAATAGAAAAAACGAAATTTAAACGAACATACCGCAAACACTGACATTTCAACAAAAGTTATTTTTACCTGCAAACGACGCGATATTTTCGTCCCAATTTCTACTCGCGTAAGACGAATTCGCGTTAAGCGATTGATAGAATCAATTAGAATCATTACAATATATTATTTATATCATGAAGATAAGCCTTGATGCATTTCGCCGTATGAAACTCGACAGACTCTAATTAATAATAGTATAGGTGATGTGTCAACAACCTCGTATCTGTTTGATCAGGAAGGATTAATGACCAATACAACTAAAAGTTCTCTTGTCCAGGAACAAAGATGATGTCGCAACCCTGACTAAGGCAAGTGATCTTAAGACAGCACATTTAGTTGAGGTGATGGCCAACACGAGAAAGATCAAAACAAAAGAGCTTAATACCTTTGGTGACCTGTGAAAACCTGTTAGACTACATATTTAAGATTGGGAACTGGGAGACTGGACTTGGTCTTCAACTCATACGTTGAAAGATCCATCAAAGATTCTGCGAGAAGTCGTCGTCAAGCAGTAGAAGCGATTGAATTGAATAATAATGAAAACGACACCCCACTACCAGTAGAAATAGACAGGTTTTTGGCCTCAAACAATAACAAACTGAAGCTACAGATGCTCCTTCATGCAAAAAGGCATTTCTGGCACATATGAAATGGTCATTCTGTCAGGGATGGCTATACAACAGAAATACCAGACCTATGTCCTGATAAGGAAGAAGTTGATGCTCGCATCATTCCTCATTCAATGCATGCAGTGAAAGGTGAAATAGAAGGCATTGTACTGTCTTCTGATACATATGTATTTATACTACTAATGTACTACTGGGACGCCCTCCATTCCAATGGTCTTTTGGAACTTTGGTTAAGCGCTGGTGTTGGGGACTCTACAAGATCCATTCCAATGCACACATTAGCATCTTGAGTTGGAAAAGACCTCTGCTATGTACTACCTGCTGTTCATACACTGACTAGATGCGATTACACCAGCAAGGTGGAGACTAAACACGCAGACTTAAATTCGGTCAAATACTTGAAGAATTTTGGTTCTTCAACATGGAGTGTACACAACATCCTGCCGGTTAGCGAAGTACTAAAGAACAACATCAAATGCACAACAATGGACCAACTAAGCGGTATCCTTAGATCAACTTCCTCCCACAATCCATGTCACAAATGAACACATCCTCAGAGCATATTTTGCTACACACCGGACGGTATCATTATTACACCCTCAGCCCATGGCGCCGAATGCAACTGTCCATAGATTCAAAAAGAAGAACTACTATTGCCACCAAGAACAATCCTGTGCAACTGCACATGTAACAGTGACAAATCTGCCGTAATCATGGAGTCCCTTGCCTGAAGTTTTGCTAGTGCCTAAGTCGGCAGGATGAGGAACATGTGTCACAATGCAAGAACCCCTCTGCTACTATTGAGTAAGTGTCATAGTAATAATAAAATATACAGGAATAGATGTAATATAAGTAGGACTTCAGTTTATAAACAATAGATTTTATAAACAAACAAAAGTACTAGTTTCAAAACTGCATCATTTTTCAACAAATTATTTGTGCAGAATTTTGGGGAAAAGATGTCCTATATCCATATGGATATCTTCAATTATTCCATGCATCAGTAATGTCAAAACTTTAATTTCCAAACACTGAGTGGATTTGTTTCTAAGATAGGTGAAATTTCCACTTATAGTTTAGTTCTATGACCCCCTCGTGACCTAATTAGCATATCAATTTGCATAACATTGTAATTAATAGAATACCTTAATACAAACATTTTAAGGTATTATTTGTTGTTCTTTGATGTATACGTCTCTAGATGTTGAATTTTCTGTTTTCCCTACCCCTAAATTCTGGTACTCTCCGGGCGGTGGATGGCGTTGCTTATGACGTCATTTTCTACGCCACATGGTCTGGTTCATGAATATAAAGAGCAACTTATGGCACATCTTATTATTATGACTATAACGACAAAGAGGGGGCCACTAATGCATTAATAAAACTTCTTTTTTCACTTTAATACCCACCTGGGTTTTTCTTCTCTTCCATAAAGAATCTTTATTAAAAGTATACATTGCATTGATGGCCTTATAATCTATTTATATCGACCATTAAATAAAAACGTTCTGAGATTAACCTTTCCATTTACTCTAGTTTAATTAAAGATTCCAAAATAAGCAAAGATAATTGAATTAATCAAAGTACCAAGCGCTAAACCAAAATTCGTTCAAAAATCAAAACAAAACCTTTTATCGTGAAACGCAAAACTGTCATTTGAATGACCTTTTACATATTCACTGATAAGCTTCTAAATTTGAAAGATTAGAAAAATGGTTCCCAACATGAAGCATCTACTGTGGCCTCACTTAGTTTACAGATATAAATACACTACCATACTATCTAATATGGTTGTAGAATGTTGGAAACAATCCCAAAGAAATGTGATTACATCGATGTCCCGTAGATGTTTTATTTGTTTGTGTGTACTCGTTATTTACTAAGGAAAATGACAGATAACCGAAGCTCCCCTAAACTATTTGACCGGAGGATTTTCGACAAATTAGCATTGTATGTCTGTGTCTAAATCATTCGTGTCAAAATACATGGCAATTAAAACAGTGAAAACCTGCATTAATCAGTATATGGTTAAAAGGATATATGAAACTAAAAAAAAAGAGAATTTCATTATTAAACCAATCTATTCGGGTCTGTAAATTAGTGACATATGTATATTCTGGATGTATATAAAGTGAATATGGCAGGTTAGAGTAATCAGTTCGAAATTTCATCAGAGTTAAATAAGTGGGTTGTATTTATTACCTCTTCCAACGAAGTTGGAGAGGTATATGTATTCGGTCTGTCTGTCTGTCCACAAGATATCTCCAAAAGTACTCAATGAATTTCAATGAGATTTTGTGGAAGGGTGTGCAATGGGTAAGGAAGAATTGGTTAAAGTTTGAGGCGGATCCAGGATTCTTTTTTTTATTGAGAGATGTTTTTTACGTGTTTTCTTTCATATCTTCATGACTGTCCACACGATATCTCTAAAAGTTCTCAGAGAATTCCAATGTAATCTTATGGAGGGGTGGACAGTGGGCTACGGAAGAAGTGATTAAATTTGGGTGGATCCATTGACCTCCTCTACACCACATAATATCGCCAAAATGCCATGTCTGTTCACACGATATCTCCAAAGGTTCTCAATGAATTCCAATGAAATGTGGAAGGTGGGCAATGGGCCATGGAAGGGGTGGTTAAATTTCCGGATCCATGCACAATTAGTATCCCTGACAATGGCGTTGGCAGAAGTATACGCTCTCTATGCAATTTCTTACTATATAGTTATGTATCTATACATACATATATATGCATATATAAACATATATACGCATAAGCACACACCTATGAATACATATTCATATATGCACATATATATACATAAACATATGAATACATACATACGCACACGCGCATATATATTGGGTTGGTCAAAAGGTTTGTAACGTTTTTGTTGTTAGTTGACATTAGGAGTGTTTAGCTTTAACTAACTTCATTCAAAAAGGTCGGTTTTTATTGTATTTTGACAGCGCGCATTTTTTCAAATTGTCAAAGTTGACGCATTCTTGTTTATTGATTCTAACACTGATAATGGAAGAAAATAAGCAACATGTTTAGCATATTATGCTGCTTTTTTAAGAAAGGTAAACAGGCTACTCAAACGCAAAAAATGATTTGTGCAGTCTATGGAGAAGGTCCTGTGAATGACCGAACGTTTCAAATGTGGTTTGCGAAGTTTCGTGCTGGATATTCCTCGCTGAACGATGTTCCACGGCCGGGTAGACCGTTAGAGGTTTACAGGGATCAAATCAAAACATTACTTGAGAATAATCAACGTTATGCAATGCAAGAGAAGGGAGGTTATAATCAAAATATCCAAACCAAACATTGGAAATCATTTGCATTAGCTTTGTTTTGTTTGTTGCTTTGCTGTGTGACTTTTACAGTTTAAGTAGTGAATCGTTCACTACTTAAACGTAACGAAACTGTTCCGTTTTTAAACAAATTGTGACGGGCGAGGAAAAGTGGATACTTTTACAACAACATAGAGCGTAAGCGAAATCATCATTAACCCTACTAAAGGCCGGTCTTTATCTAATGGAGGTGATACTTTGTATATGGTGGGACTGAAAGAGAGTCCTTTACTGTGAGCTCCTTCCAGAGAACCAAACGAGTGACTGGAACAATTACTGCTCCTAATTAGAACAATCCGCAGTTTTGTGACTTTTACCATCATCTGTTCGCTATGGTAAAGAAAATCTCTTACTTCGAAACCCAATAAAATGACCTTTTCTCTGAATTGCTCTGTTGTACTGATTTACTTAAAAAGAACTATATTTAATTTGAGTAATGTGAAGACTGAAGTCATGATCAATAGTTTGCAAAATCAAGACATTTTCCATTATTAGACTTTTGTGTTACTAACTTTACATTAAGTGCTCATAAACTTCAATAGTATTTCATTAAAGACAATATTACACCGTGGTTTTTAACAGCAGGTTAAAACTTTTAGTTGGTATACAGAATCGATTTTGAGAGAAACATATCTGTCATCTGTTCAGTTCTGCGAGCAAACTCGGGAAAATATTTATATTCTTTATTGATTAAATACATTTTCAGTGGAGGAACAGTGATTAATACCCACACTTCTTCCAGAAATAGGCAATTAAAATAAATAAAACATGTTCGCCCGAATAATTTTGAATCGATGCTTACTCAAAATTACTCAAAGCACTCTTTGATTGTATAAAAGATTTCTACTCAACTTTTTAAAAGTATCTTATTCCATATATGACTAAGCCAAGTTAATAGCCCAGCGTCTGACTAGATTTAATCCCAGTAGAAATAATGCAACTAGCCAACTAGAAAGACTTACACGCAAAACATTTAGATTTATAATATCATATTTCATCAATTTTGACAGTAAATATTTGATTATATTGCATACATATCAATTCATGTGTGTATCAAGACGTGTGTTTCTTTTTGCGCCAGTGAGCACATACGTGGCTGGATGTGATCTTTGAGTGTTTGTATGAATATCTTTATACTCCGGCCTTCTTCAGGTGCATTGACTAGTGCAGTCTTGTTATTGGTCTAGTTCTACTTATGATCTGTTATATGGACAATTTGCAATTGTCATAGTGTTTTTTGCTAACTCATTATATTCCACTCACTGCTCTATTTTGGTAGCGGCACCTTTTTGTCGGCTCCAATTCCTGTTTTCTTTGCAGATTCTGCGCCGGACAAAATCACTTGAAGAAGACCGGATAATGTACCAACCAATAACAAAGATCAATTCTTCTAAAGAGCCAATGGACTATTTTTCATACAAAAATAGTATAGTATATTTATTTAAGTAAATGTATTGACTACATTAGGCATGAGATGGTGACAGGATGACTGCTTTCAGTCCAAAATCATGGTAGACACATTTATTCAAATCAAACTAGTTATATGAACATTTCTTAGTATAAACATCATTAAGCGTCCAAGATCGTGTAAATAAATGAAGAAACAAGCGCCGTGTGGGGATCGAACCCGCGTCCACCCTGGAAGCAGCCTATACGCGGCCATGTGATTACCACTGAGCTAACGGCAGTCTCATGATTCTCTCCCTGTTCACTCGCTAGCTCTATTTATTGTCTCCCACTGTATAATCCTCTTGTTTTTTCTCTGTCTCTCCAGTCATAATTAGTTTCTGTCTTCCTCACTTACGTCTCCAATACACACACACAGTATCAATTCTAATTAATTCCATCTGTTTCGGATGGTCGTAAAAAGTTAGACCAGAGCCACTATGTTTAGGGTTTTAGTTATCTATCACCGTTATCGGCTCCCCAGGACTAAAAGGTTCGGATAGCCATTTGACCCAAATTCTTAATATGGTTTTACAAGGTTTTTTTTAACTAACAAGTTATTTTCGTATAGATCAGCATAACTTTTGTTCCTGGGTAGGAAAGAAGTCATTTAGTAAAATGTAATAATTAGCCCTTTTCTATGATATCTGACGTCTTGTTTCTTGGTGAAATATTTGTTTAAATGAAATCTTTCCATGAATATTTTCTCTCTAAAGCGCATAAGAAAAGAAAATCGCCTCCAAGACGTCAGATGCATTTATTGTAGGAAAAAAGTCATTCTTCCTATGACTTTTTTTCCATTAAAAAATATTTTTCCGGGGGTGAGTAACAATTGTCGGTGAGGTAATATATGTAACAACTTTGAATTTTATTTCATCGTAATGAATCTTCGTAAAACCAAATCGTATTTTTATTATTAATTTTGACTAGTTTTTACCTTCATCTTGATTTTTACTGCAACGAGTAAACAGCGCGATCGGAAATAAATATTGGTTGCCGTAGAATTACTGTCCGAGTCAAAGTTGTGATAAAAACAACTAAAAATTAAGATGAAGGTAAAAACTAGTCGAAATTAATAATAAAAATATTGAAAATAAAGTAAAATTTAAAATATATTAAACAAATCGTATTTGCTTATGTTTGTAAGACTAGTTATGACGACATCCGGTGAAGAATCGAAATGCGTTCTTTTTCAATTCGATCAATTCTGGGGTGCTCAATCCCTATGTTTTATAGGCTTTAAAAGGTCCAGAAAATTACATTTTCTAGCAAAACTTTTAATCTTCCACTGCCTAAAATTCTCTTAAAGTTACTACTTATATTTTTGACTCGGAAATATGATTAGTAATGTTTAAGCAGTAGAGTAGAAAGGGTAAGCAATAGCGATTATCGGGCAGTTGCAGATGTAGATTCGTACATACTGCTAGGGTAAGTGTGTGAAAACGTAACTCATTTGTGACAAAGAATGTTATTTTAAAGCTGAACTATTTACAAAGCAAGCCTCCTTGTATTAACATCTAAAAGAGATATTTCAAATTAGAAACGAGTATATATCAAAGAATGCACTTAGTTTACTTTAAAACATTCTCCATTACAGAAGAATCTATCCAAATATTACTTTTGGTACTTCAATTATTTCTTATATGTATTCCATTAGTGGATATTAACTGAAATGAAAAAAAGCAATGAAGCAACAAAAATATTTTTAGGTCAATTCTTTTGTAATTAAATTTAATTTCAATCAAACGAAAACATATACGGATACACTAAATCATTGGCAAATTATTCGGATTTTGTAAATTACCGAGCAGTGTTGATTAAGAAATAATTTACTCTTAAAATGCAGAAAATGAGAAAATGAGGCACCAACACCACAAGAGATTGTGAGAGTAATCGAGAGTAGCAAAAGTGTGGTAAAGCTGCAGGTGTTGACGGGCAGAGCTCCAGAGATCTGGAACACACGGTGGCCCTGCTCTGCATCCTAAACTCCATGAATCCTTTGTCAACTGCAGGGAACAGGACGAACTAACCAGGACTTCAAAGACGCAGTCATCATAACCCTTTACTTTACAAAGGAGTAAAGTCGGATTGTTCAGATTACCGGGGTATCACTGTTCGATTGCAGGCAAATCGTTGCGAGAATATTGTTAAATATATTAGTAATTCAGGTTGACGATGATCACCTCTCTTGGGAGCCAATGCGGTTTTAAAGTTAACCTAGGCACGACCAACATATCCAAGAAAAATCTCGTGAACAAAACAAAGGGCTGTATTCGTTGACCTGACAAAGGCGTTCAACATATAATGCAGGTCGGATCCTGGATAATCTTGGAAATATTGAATTGCCCACCAAAGTTTCTCACTATGGTTTATCTAACTCCACGGCGTGCGGCTTAGGCAAGTCAGATGCGGTAACGACTCCTTTCCCAATCGCAAACGGCATGAAGCAAGGCTGTGCGCTGGCTCCAACTCTGTTTTCAATATTCTTTAGCATGATGTTGAAACAGGCTGGAGATGGATGACAGAGACTACGTTTATATCTGCACACGTACAACCTCTTTAACCTTAAGCTACTCCGGACCCACACAAAGACCACGGTGCAGCTAGTCAGATAGTTCCTGTACGCAGATGGTGCAGTTCTAGTTGCTCACTCAGACAAACGTGTCTGCTGAAACAAGAAGCCGATGGTCTACAAGGCCATCGTGCTGCCCACCCTTCTATATAGAGTCACCTATGTCTACTCGAGCACTTCAATCAACGTTTCCTCCGTATCCTTCATCACTAACACTGAGATCCTCAGGTCAGCCAGGGTCACAAGCATCGAGACCATGCTGCAAAAGGCTCATCGACGGTGAGCACGCCACATGGCAATGGTGGAGGACTATCGTCTTCCAATGAGCTTCCTGTTTTGAGGAACTGGCCTGTTGAGAAGTGGGACCCCACAGAAGAAATACAATGACTCCTTTAAAATCAACTACCGACAGTGAGCAACAGAGGTGGCCTACAGGGAGACATGGCGACACAAGGTCTACCAGGCAACCGCCCTAGTCGAAGCAAACCGCAGAGAAAGAGCTGCAGAAACGAGGCGTCACCACAAGACGGGTGCTTCCCTCAGGCTGCTAGACCTTCTCCTGCAACCGATGTGGGAAGGCCCACCTCTGCCACATAGGTCTCGCTGGTCACCTGACGGCCTGCAAACAGACATGGAGGAAGTCATCATGATGACACACTTCTACTCTTTCACAACAAATTAGTGACCGAAAAGCATCAAGAATAAACTTAACACTTAGACCCAATGCAGCACGTAATTGGCAGGTTTGAAAGATTACGTTGCTTTTGCCTCCTCAATTTCATAACTATTGAATGTGTTTCGTCAAAATAAAAACATCATCACCTTCCTATGTAGTTTGCTCCATTTTTCGAGGAGAGCAGAAAAAATCCACAGCACATCCATACAACAAGAGTATTTTCCACTAAACATTGTCTAGTGATAGCAAGTTCTTTTTAAAATAACCATTTCAGTTGAACAGCTTCACGTAACAATATTATCTTACTTTGACAACAAAGATTATCTATATTAGATTAAAAATCATTACTCTCTTTGTCTGTCTAGTGCAAACATGCATTTATTTTATGAGTTATCAGTTGGTTCTAGCTTGGTTAGTTTGGTTTGGCTGGGTTGGAGTAGTGTTGTTTGAGCTTACTAAAGTACACAAGTGATGATATGCGGCTATCCCTATTGTTGAACGCGTCAACCAGCAATAACAGTAGCATGTCGCAGCGGTCAAGCAGTCTGGGCATTGATGCAAGTTTGTGGTGTCATTCACTCCATGGTGGAGATATGATTTTCATGGTGGAGATATGATTTTCATGGTGGAGATATGATTTTCAACGAGAGTTGTCCGACTTCCTGACGTCTAGTTTTAATATTAAGAGTTATTGAATATTTATTGCGAGCAAGAGTGCTCCAACGATGTTTTTAATGAGCATGTGGCTTTGAATAGGAGATATATGCTTGCCTAATTTTGGGGAATTTTTTAGATGAAATTTTGTCAATTATTATTAATTTTTACTACTACTATTTCTTTCATTTTAATTTCAGTTGCTTTTTATCACAACTATTGAAACCGGCATTCTACAGCAGTTAGGAAACAACGCGGATCGGAAATAAAGAATAAACTTCCGGTGAGACTCGAATTCGCATCCCTTTTTCCTCGGAAATCCTGTCTTAACGCAACAGCTGCCCTTTGCGATGAAAAGCAACTAAAATTAAGATGAAAGGAGTACTAGTCGAACAATTAAGAATAATCAATGTTTGCCTTATCATAAGGATATTCTCCCTGCCATCAATTCTATTTAAAATCAACATTCTGGCTTCCTGTTTGGTGTTTTAATCACTGAGTAATCATATCCAAACCTTTTCTTTTTCTTTTGTCTTGCTTTTCCCGTTATCTTCAAGATCGAGTCTGTTGCAAACACTTACAAATTTTGCTCCATGGCTGCTGCTGAGATTTTAGACTTAAGTGCTGACTTAAAAAGATGGGAAACTTCGATCTTCATTAACAAAATGTCTTTCCTTATTCAACCGGCTCTGTTACATGCTGATGGCTTTCAAAAGATTGTGCTGGGTCAGTCACCAAAGAATGTGTGTGCTGTCGAGAAAATATTTCGTTTGAAACCAAAATAAGACCAAGATTCGAGTACCTAACGCTGATACCAGAAGTAAAATCGGTAACAATGTGCCCACACTGAGAGTTTTAGAATAGTTACAGTGTACGAACGACTTTGACAACAGTGGTTCAAGACAATTGTATCTGCTTACAGATGAATTGATAAGTCGGCCTTTGACTGCAATCTTTTCCGCAGCAATTTGCTGTTACAATGTATCAGTTAAGTCATTTTAACCAGAAAATGACATAGATTGATATTTTACTTTTAAAGCGAAATTTTAATTCCATTCAACGTAGTCCATACCTTTCTTTTCTTTTTTGCAGCTTTAAAAACTAAAGATCTCACTGCGGAAATTTAAATCCATTTATTTGTTTATGTATATATTTATTTAATTATCTATGTGCCATGTAAGTCAGTTATCCACTATTTTTTACAAACATATTATGGCTGTTAATGAAAGGTGTTCAGAGGGTTAATATGTTTTACACAGAAATAGATCTTAGAGTACTACAAGTGAACTTTTCTTGAGGGTATCACCAGTTATATGCCATAGAACGGTTTCGGGAATCTTTTTAAAAGAACGTTATTTTACCATGGCTCCTCAGCAGTACTGATCAAGCTATGATGTTCTTATCATTTGGTTATTATTTCACTTATGACAATATTACAACGCACAAAAAGCGCACGTACATATATCTTAATTCCCACATAATGAGATCTTAATTTACTTGCTTTCGAAGAGTGTAGTAAGTGGAGGTTACTAGACATTTATGTATATTTATGATAGAGACTGTAGTAAATAGAGGTTATTAGACATTTATGTATCTTTATGTTAGAAATTGTTGTAAGTGGGGGTTGCTATTTTATAGTTTTTACAGCCTTTTTAAAATTTATTTTGTATTAACACACCTCACGCTAAGTTATTCTGGAATTTGGTTGTATATATATATATGTGGGGGGGTGCGAGTGTGTATGTGTGTGCGTGCATGCATGCGCGCGCATGAACGCACTTATGTACCCTATTTTGTAACTTATTTTTTGTCATTTTCAACTCTTAACGAATATTATGTATACTGATATGGGAAATCCAACAAGACTTGGGAATAATAGTCCATATTTCCCAGGTATAATTTTAAAATAGATTTGAATGATAATTTGATATTATATCTTAATTACCTTGTGTGTCGTTTGTTATGAAGAAAAAGAATATTTCGAAAATGTGTTTAAAAATATATTTATATTGGTCTCATAATGACCTGGTAGTGACTGAAAATTAGAACAAGATTTAATATATTACGTATGTTAAATGAATCTCAATATTGTTTTTCTCTTTCAGAATATGCATAGCTGGATTGCTGCATCTGTGTCCCCGTCGTATAGGCGACGGGAAAAGGACGCAAGACGGAAGAGTAGCAATGTGATTGGTCGGGAACATAAGCCTCATGGGGCTGACAACCTCGATCCTGATCTACTCTGTAAGATCCTCCAATCAAAAATTGTCAAAGATGGAAGCAAGGACCCACGTCGTCCAAGTTCTCTTCTCTCGCCCAGTTACAACACTCTTTCTAAATCTTGCGAGGACATGAGCAAGTGTGGCAGTAGTGGTGATGCCGGCTATAATAGAGAAGAAGGAGATAAAGTCCCGGTGCCACTGGAAACCATCATCCATGACAAGAGATACGTTGGTCTCATTCCCGCCGCTTATGTAAGTCGAAGCAAGTCACATAATGATATAATTATTCATAGGCGCCTGGTCAATCCTAGCCGGTCTAAGACCACCTCTCCTAACTCTCTGCCGTCGGCTTATATGGAAGAGAGATACGTGATCCGAATTAAGAAAGGGGTTCATCCTCACAAGCTTCACAAATCGTCCTCTGATTTTTTGAAACCTGCAAATGAGTTGTGTCGATCATTAAGCGCTCACAACCTGAATGCTGAAAGTAGCAGTTCGAGTCACGGCGGCGACGG
>VCCN01000258.1:6138531-6163725 GCA_006491835.1 Architeuthis dux | reverse complement strand
AAGTGTCATTATAATTATCATATATATATAGATAGATATATATATAGAGAGAGAGATATTACTACGTTTACTCAATAATATAATATAATCATGGGAAACTAATTTTCTGTCCCCTGTAATGAAATATTTTGCCAGCGGGGATCTCATCGCGCACTTCACAGCTAGTAGCCGAGTGTAGGAGTGGGCGGATGATGGTTAAAGCGGCAGTGTTAGGCCGGGGGCCAGCAGGGTCTTCCGTGCACCCTGCCTCCATGATTCTACATTTAGGGTTCCTTAGGATGTCCTCTTTCAGAAAAAAAATTGGGAAGAACTACCTCATTTGCATAAAACAAAATGGCTAAAGGGTTAAATCATGGTTTTCAGACATGAGGAATTCAAAAATCCACATATCATAAAATAATTAATTTATAGGTATTTCATGATTTTACAAAGAAAGTTCAAGTATACTTTATAGGCAAAATTGTGGATTTAATTCAGGACTAGAAATTTCCTTGTAAAATCATGAAATACCTATAAATTAATTATTTTATGGTAAAATAACGTGGATTTCTGAATTCCTCATGTCTGAAAGCCATGATTTAGCCTTTTAAAGTATTCAGATATGTCAACTGGGAGACGAGATATAAAATTATGTTGGTTTTTTTGGTGTGTGCTGGCCATTTTGTTTTATGCAAATAAGGTAGTTCTTCCCAACTTTTTGGGGGGAACATCTTTTTTTTTCTGAAAGAGGACATCCCAAAGAACATTTTGATACCCTAAATGTAGAATCATGGGGTGGGGGGGTAGGCCCATGTTGGATGAGCTATATTTCAGCAGGGTTGCCAAATTAGCCATTTTTCGGCTAGATCAGGCTGATTTTCTTCCAAATTAGCTGATAAAAATCTATGATAGCTGATAAATTTGATATGACACTTTTTATAAATAACTTGTGAGTCTTAGTATATAGTTATTTTATTTGATAAGTAGTATTTAAATGAGTGTATAGCGTTTTAGCTATAGCCGATTTTAGCCATTTTTAAAGACAGTTTTGAGTTTTAGTTATAAATAACAAACCATACTTTGAAATTTCATTAACTGGAACCGATTTTCTTTATAATAATTATGTTCTTGCAGGTCATAATTGGTTATCAAATGATTTTTTAAACATTTAGGCACACGTGTCGATTAAAATGCCCAAAATGTGTTATAAACTTGTTGATTAATTTTATAAATTGAATAAATTGCAAAATAAGAGATGAATTTTATGTATAAATTTTTAAATAAAATCAAAAAATAATTTTTTTAAAAATCTTTTAAATGGGAGGGTGGAGAAATCGGTCGCGTTATTTCGTCCGTCTCTCCAAATAATTTTACTTATTTAATTCAGTTATTTCTGCGGCCTCGTGTGCTAGTTTTGACAATTTGATAAAATAAACATCAAAATCTTATAAAACTTAATTTTATCATCGAAAAATGTTAGTATCATTAGTAAGTTGAAAGATTGGCGAAATATATGAGATACAAATTATTTGTTGAATAAAAATATTGTTGAATAAAAATAGCGTAAACATCGCGCAAAATGTAAACAAAACGAATTCGTAATAACAAAGAGTAGGTTTTCTCCCATTTTTAACGAGCAAAAAACACCTAGATATATAAAAAAAAATTACAACACATCAACTACTTATTACTCTGTTTCTGTTGCCTTCGCCTCAATTCTGTTCTCACGTGTTGTACCGAAAGAGTAGGTAATCATATGTAAAAAAAATCAATAATCAAACCAAGCAAATTTTTAAATTCATTTTTTTAATTCATTTTTTTGTTGTGATTTAATTGGCCGATATTTTTCTACGGATGGACATACACGCCTGCGTAAACTGAGTTGCTATGATTAACATGCCTGGTCAAGAGTAGACAACAGCGGTAATAATCTCACAGTCAGCCAGCTGGTTTTATTCACATTTACGACCTGCTGTACTTGTCAGTGAACCAGGAGAACCAGGAGGTTCACTGACAAGTACTGGCTTCAGTAATTGTCAATTAGCAGCAGGTCCTATTGTTGACAGGGCTTTTCTTTTGCGATAAGTCACAGGCGCTGACAGATATTTGACCCCCTCCCCCAACGTGAAAAAAGAGGTTTTTATGTAGTTTTTGAATGGAAAATCGTAATTATTCTGTTAAATATTGTTCAGCAATGATGAAACTAAGTATTTCTAATTTTTAAAAAAACATCGGAAGAATTCTTTATTTTTTAAATTTTTTAAATTACAGACTTCGAATTTTTTTTAATTTTCAAAAAGGTCAACAAAATGGCGGACTTAAGAAAATTATAGTTTTAAACTTAAAATTGACTTTAAGAGCACAATTCTACGTTGAATTCTTTTTTCTTTTTTCCGAACACATATTTGGACTAACAAAAACAAGAAAAAACTTACAAACAACAGTTTTTAAATTTTAATTTACGTTTTAAAATGGGGTGTCCAAAGCCGAAGAAATATCTAGATCAACATTTCTTTTTTCACAAGTCCAAAGTCTGCAATACATTTTAATAATAATTTGTTTTTTAAAGCAGCTACGAAGAAAAGATATTTTATTATTTAAAATCTCAGTGTGATTTGTCTAAAAATGTTGTAATGCAAATTATTACGCCCCACCTTTCAAAGACAACATTCTCTGGTTCTACGAATAGATTTTATGGCAGAATTTTCTCCAATTCTTATTCTTATGAATAAATGCCCGAAATGTGTAAACATGTTAATTCTATATTGCAACATATAGAATTAACATGTTTACACATTTCGGGCATTTTTATCGACAAAAGCACAAAATAAATTTTGTTTAAATCTTTTAAATGGGAGGACGGAGATTCAATTCATGGGGGGCTGTTGGGCCATTTGACCCGGGCCTACGGTTTTGAGGGAGACCTACACCATGTATGTATATACCCATACATAAATCATATGTATTTAGCACTGATTACAAAAATACTTAATGAGCAGTTTGAAATGGCCCAGGCCTATTACCAGCTCTGTCCGGCCCTGAGGACAATTCATATCAGTTGCAATTTGTAATCTGTACTAGTATGAATAGCTTATTATTTCTGTTCATTTTTTGTAGATATTTGGGGGGATTTGGGTGCTCGGGTGGGGTTGGCTCATTGAAGGGCCCCCTCCAACAAGTGAGATTTGTCAGTAGAAACGCAGTAGGAGAACTACTATTTATAAAGTTGTTGCCCCCCATCTCTTCGTTGGGTGCCCGGGGAGCGTTTTCAAATAGGCCCCTCCCACTTCAACTACGCCCCTGGAGTAGTAGGTTCACCCTATCACAATAAACATCATACGCCACTTGTACTTACACCGGGTGACCTTTCAAATAAAATCGATCGAGTGGGTTTAAGTCTACTAATAATATAAATACAAATAAAAACATTATTATAAATTGGATCTATGTTGCTGTCTCCGTTGAAGATATGACGTTGAATAATTGGACCGATTATTCTTTGAAATATCAGCATAAATAACACCAAGTCATGACAGATAAGATAGAGGGTAATTGATACAGTGATAGCTATACACGACTTCATGTCCCTAAATATATTTGATAATATTCTAACAGTGAGATGATTGTAAGATTATACTCGCCTACGCTCAATTCTGTAGTATGAGATAGCAAAATAAGCAAGATAGCAAGATAACAAAAGAGTCGATAATGTAATTCTAAGCCAGGGGTTCTTAAACTTGGGCTATCCATACGCCCTGGGGTATCCATACCACCTGGGGTATGGGAAGCGATGGGAGAAAATTGAAAAAATATTATTGCATTTATTATTGTTCTTTCACAGATCTGCTCTAAATGGCGTGTGTAAAAAAGGAAAGAAAGGGGAATGACGAATGTGTTGCTTTGGCTTTACCTATGTTAGAGACCGAAATTTATGATTTGCGAGCAATGGAAATTTGAAGCCATCAGGATTGAGAAACCATCTCGAATGCAAGCACAGAAACGATGTTGGCACCTCAATTGATGCTTTCAAATTAAAAATAATTCATTATTATTAATTTTGACTAGTTTTTACCTTCATCTTAATTTTTAGTCAAAAGTTACAATATTTCATCCAATAATTAGAATAAATTAAAAATGAAAATTAATTAAATATCGTTGTATTAAAAAGAATGTGTTTCAATGAGAAAGGCACTCTCTCTCTAGTATGGGTTTGATCCGCCTGAAAGCTTCCTACAGTGTTTCATATAGGATTGCTAAAGAAAAGAAGCCCCACACAATTGGAGAAAGCCTAGTGAAGCCCCCTGTGCTTTGGAGATGGTTACAATCGTGTTGGGAGATGATGCAGTGAAAAACTGAGATAAGTGCCAATGACACTGTGTGCCAGAGAAATAAGTCACGACATAGAACAGCAAGTTGTCAGCGCGATTAGGAACAGTTCAGCAAAAGTCAGCATGCAGCTCGATGAATCAACTGACGTATCAAATCACAGTCAACTGCTTGTATTTGTACGATAGGTTCATGAAAAGAAGTTTTTAGTGTTCCAGTTGATCGAATCTTTTTTCGATCGTCACGCGTTAAAATGGAACATTGTTGGGTTTATTTGTACAGATGGAGATCCAGATTAGCAAGAAATTTGGATTCTTGTCGGAGAGAGAGTTCCGCATGTTCTGACCACACACTGTGTTCTACATCGCCAAGCATTGGCGTCTAAAACATTCCCAAAGAAACTTAAAGAAGTTGTGGGAATATCTGTACAGACAGTTGATTTTATTCGTGGTCGACCACTGAATCATCGGCTGTTTCAAAAATTCTGTGATGAGATTGGCGCAGAACATTCTGTTTTATTATACCATACAGCAGTTTGGTTAAGTCGTGGCCGGGTGTTCGCACGTGTGGTCGAACTTCAGGATGAAATTCGCAAATTTCTTACGCATCACCGGTCGCCTCTTGCAAGATATTTTGAAGATGAAGATTTTATTGTTTGTCTTGGGTATGTGGTCGATATTTTCCATGTCCTGAACGATTTGAACATGACGATGCAGGGGACATAATTCAAGGGAAAGTTTGTGGCATTTACAAGAAAGTTGCATGTTTGGAGCCGCCATTTAGAGAGCGGAAACCTTGCAAACATTCCAACTCTTGATGATATCCTTATTAACAATGACAAAACATTGCCTGTTGATCCTACTCTATGAGATCAAGAATCATTTGGAAGTCCTAATTACCAATTTCTAGGGCTAGGGATATTGAGGAGGAATCGCTTTGAACACCAAACCCTTTTTCATTTGACATATCCACGATGAGTGACAACAATCCAGCAAAGGATGATTTGATTGAATTCCAAGAAGACCCAAGAAAGAAATCTGATTTCAAGAAGTCTGACCTAGATATCAAACGGTTTTGGTGTGAGAAGATTTCACCCTACCCTAGTTTGGGGATGAAGGCAATGAAAGTTATGGTTCTTTTCGCAACTACCTATTTGTGTGAAGCGGGGTTCTCTGCGTTATTGAACTTGAAATCAAAATGGAGAAACTGACTTGATGTTTTTGCTAGCAGGCGAGTAGCATTATCAAACATTGTGTAAAGATTCCATATTTTGACTGCAGGAAAACGAAAACCAAAAATCTCACTAAGTAAAGGTGAACTAGGCGAGAGAAATAAGTTAGTTGGTTTTGTTATATTTATTTATTTGTTTTGTTTTATTGCGTTTTTTAATGATGATGATGATCATCATGATGATCATGATCATGATGATGATCATGATCGGGTGAAGGTGGTATGGGGACATAATGAACGGTGCGCTGGTGGTCTGGAACCGTAAAAAAAATGTTTTTAAACCCTATTCGAAGCACTGAAGAGTTTGACTTCAGGAGAGTTTAGCTTAGTCAGTATTTAAAATTCTATACCACTACTGGCGTAACTATGTGTGATAATCCCCAATCGTCTAGGTTACGGACACAAAGAAACAAAGACAGAGAGAATAAAATGAAATATCATTTTATACTTAACAAAGAACAAAGTTTAATCTGGTGTACTGGAACCACGACTAGAAACTTGCCTATGCGAACTTGTCGAAGACCAAACTATATCAACCACCTAAACAAGTGAACTTGGGGGCATTTGGTAGAGTCGAAGTTCTGACATTTTTGGGGGAATTGAAAACTTACAATTCTTTACATCAACACATATTTTTGTGGTTCTCGTGTGGTAGATTTTTAATTTGTTTGGTGTAATTTAAAATTTGTTTGCCTTTTTTTATTTGATTGCCATAGTTTTTTTATTTGTTTGGCCTATTTTTAGATTTGGTCACCGTATTTTTACATTTGGTTGCCGCAATTTTTAATTTGCTCGGGTAAAGGTATACATTTTACGGTGCAATTTCATATTCTTTAGTGTTACATATAAATAGGCCAAAAATCGATGTAGTATATTAGACAAGAATGATAGCAGAAAAATGTACCTCTTATCGAAAATGAAGTATATATGAAATATTACGAATGCGTAGGCTAGTGTTGACATGTACTGTTGTTTGAAATCAGATTTTACTCCTGCCTTCGTTAGAATGTCATAATGAGTTAATGTAGCTCAGTACTTACAACGACCTCCTTTACAAACGTACGAGTTATATTTAGTGTAAACTGCGTAAATGTCAGTTGTGTAGGTTGGCGGTGGGAAATGGAATAATCTATAGCTAAGTGCTATAAACATCACTTACAGTCGTACATGTAACTTTGGCAAACTGACACTTTTCGTTATTATTGTGAGTTGCCATACCTGTTGCTGTTCTGAAAGTGAACGAAGATCGATATGGCTTTCCATTTGAATCTGATGACATCAGCCTGTGTTCTTTACAATTCCGTCGGTCGATACATTCTCAGCAAGATATCAAGAAACAAGAACCATACGTTCAACGATGCGTTCACCATCCGTGGTAGTAGTAGCAGGAGGAGTGGGAGGAGGAGTAAGAGGAAGATGAGGATGGTTCAACGGTGTGTCCACCAGGAGGAGGAGGAAGTGTAAGAATGGGGATATTTCACCAGAAGGTCTGGACCAAGTTTCATATCAATCCAACATGATAGAGTTAATATTACTAGTTGTGGTAGTAGTAGCAGGATGAGATGGAGGAGGGGGAGAGGAGAAGGTAGAGGAAGATGAAGATGGGGATAGTTCACCCGAAGGTCTGGACCAAGTTTCATATCAATCCAACATGATACGGCTGAGAAAATTGATTTTTAACATATTAGGAACCGGCCGGCCGGCCGACCGAAAAGTGTCTTATAGAGATGCGTTGGACGCATCTAAAAAGTAGACGAACGTCGAAATATCACTGTGTCTATATTACCTATTCGTGTGTACTTATACCTATTTCCGCCTTCACTTCTTCACATGGTCAATTGTTACATATTGTGAAAACCCCGTATAAACCAAACTCAGTATAGATTGTAAGGCTCTATGAATGGTCATTAGTTTCCTGGTTCTTTGATTAAAAGTTCCCAGTTTTTCTCCAGTTGACGAAGGATTCTGTTGTTGTGTCTCGTCTCCAAAATATTCAACCTGATCTGGTCGTCTTGCGTCGGATGTCTGGATGTCTAACGCCCGGAGTATTTTACTGTTTTGATTTTCTAGAATAGCCATTGGTTTGTGCTCATACCATTTGTTGACATGGCTGTGATGTCCTGCCATGCTGCGCAAGGGAGCAAATACCACGAGTTACCTCCCTTACCACAAACCCCTAAAACGTGAGTCCCCGGTCATGCACGAGGCAGACCGGGGGAAAAATAAAGAGACCGTGCGGACGAAAGAACAGGCAGTTCTTTCGCTGACGGCGGTCAGTCAACATCACATTCGCCTTTGTCCTTTGTTCCCTTTTGCTTCATCCTTTTCCCTTTCAGTGAGAATCCCACTAGCTGGGAGGCGGCTGGAAGACACTACAATGGCCATACCCAAGTCGCCTGCACAATTACCAGTATATCACTGTCTTTGCTTTGTCGTACCTGTTTTTATATTCCCTTTAGGCCAGTTTTCTGCATTCATTTATGATGTGATTTACAGTCTCGTCTCTCTCTTTGCATTTGATCACATTTGCTGTTTTCTGTATTTTGTCTATGTTTGCCTTGACATAATTAGTTCTTATGCATTTTCTAGGTTGCATTGATTCTGTTTCTCTTTTTAGATGTAATCAGTTTTTATTTCTATTTCAAATTCTCTGTAGAGCTTTTTTGTCTATTTTTATTTCCTTGTTGCATTCTTCACTGCTTACTTTTCCTCGTCTCTTGTTTTTTTATCCTTTTCCTTATTATCATGAACAGTTGTCGTGATCTTTCTCTGCTCTGTTATGCGCAATTTGAAAGTCCTGTTATAGCAGACTTCAATACAAATCCTCTTTCGAACTCGGTTTCTCTTTGGGGTGTAGATTGTGATGACTTGGGCTTCGAAGGAAGTCACGAAGTCAACCAATATATATAAAAGGCAACCTACCTTTTTTTCTATGTAGAAACACAAGGTGATCAGTCCGTTCTTTCAGTTCATCTGTTTCTTCTTAAGTATTAGCATTAGTTAGTGGCTTTAGTACTAGTTAGTAGTTGAGACAATAGGGAGGGAAAATAGAATAGAGTGTGGTTAGCAATTAGAAGATTTAGCTGGTCTTTAGATATGGTCTGATTTAGGAGACGCCAAATAGGTGCGACCAATCTTGTCCACAAGTTGACTCTGACTCGTGATTTTACCTAAAAGCGTGGTAAATTCGAGACACTGAGGTTGACGCCAAGGTCAACAGTCTAGACAAGCAGGAAGTGTTTCTAAAAATAGCACAAGCCAAATCCTGTTGTCCAGAGGTTATGACATAGATGTTGATCGACTCGTTTTTTATTCATCTTGTATCTCTGTTTAGAGTTGAAATTTCTAGGCACATTTCCCAACCTGGTTGGTTATACCTGATGGTTGTGGTAAACTTGTAGGATTTGAGGTCCTATATTGTATTAAAAGGCCCAAGATGTTAAGATGCCAGTGATGGTAATACAAGGGAACATAACCGTCTTCGTATTTGAAGGGCATGAATATTTATACAGACAAAACAGGAAGTACATTGTTTTGTTAATTTTCTTTCTCCTGTCCGTGTTTTTCAGCGTCGCTTCAGACGGTAAAAGGTTTACAGGAGTTCAAAGTCAAATGAAATATTGTTACTTACATTTAGTACAACATCACCACAGAAATAGACAACCCGCCTAAGACCATAGTGTGAGAGATAGATAGACGGAAGTAGTTGCTTTTATATGCTAGGGGATTTAGAGGAAATGACGTCACCAGATTTGAAACCTCTGAGAACTATTTTTAGGGGCTTATATTTTGCGTAGTATTTTTTACTATTTTTTTTTTCCTTCACCATTCTTGCACCACTGGTCAATCATTTTTGTACATTGCTCTTTTCAGTGTATTGTATTGTTTGTTAACATTCTTCGTTTACGATTTCACTTTTCACCCAGTCCTAAGTTTGGTCGGTTCAGCCAAAGAAATCCATTTCTCAAAAACATTATCCATCTCTATGCAACATTCGCTAATATTTGTGTCTCTGTGTGTATGTCTGTCTGCAATGAGAATCACCGACAAAATAAAAGTACCAGGGGTCTGATTTTTTGCATAGATATTGACTTAATCCCAGGATCAAACATGGACAATTTTGTTTTTAAAAAATTCAAACACTATGTGGTTTTTAGCAGGGGGTCCGATTTACAATGCAATGCTAAACTGAACACATATTTTATGTCCAGTAGCTAAATGACAGAGTGTTACATAAATAAGCGTCGGTAAATGTTCCAAAGTATTGGTAGAGGATAGAGAATGTTTCTATGTACGGGAGAGAGAAATAGAATATTTACACAGTGTAAATGTTTTTTTATGAAAGCAGACAGCATGTGTAAATGTTTTTTTTGTTGTTGTTTTGAAAGTTGTTAGTAGCTTTTTAATACATAATAAATCTACCCTGTATTAAAAATAGTTATTCTACTAACAACTTTCAAAATAAAAAATGATAAACATTTATGCTGTTGTCTGTAATAAGGAAAGAAAGAAAACCATGCTCATAAGGAGGAGTGAGTGAATTAGGAAGAAGTTTATTTACATCACAATTGAATAATGAGTAGAATTTAACTTAGAATCAGATAAAATAGTGAACACATACATTTAAAATGTCTGCACTGTTTTAGAAAAAGTTACTAATAACTTTCCAAACAAAAAACATTAAAAACTTTTACACTGTTGTCTGCTTTCGTAATAAAGAAAGAAAGAATGCATAAAAAATTGCGAAGAAGAGAGATTATGGAAGAAAAAGCTGTGTTTTTGTTACATGATGACAATTAAATAATGAAGTAGACTTTAACTTGGAAACTGATCGCAAATAGTACAAAAATTCATTTAAAAATTCTACATTGTATTGAAAAAAAATCTATTTTAATAACTTTCTAAACAAAAAAAAATTAAAAACATTTACGCTGTCATCTGCATTTGTAATAATGAAAGAAAATAAAATATGCGTCGAAGAATGTGTGTGTGTGTGTGTGTGTAACTTTTATTTTCTCTGCCAAAGTACATTACTTTACACTTATCCACATTAAATTTTAAATTTCACTTAGACTCCCACAGATCTAACTTTTTTTATGTCGTCCTGCGCTATTTTATGTTCATTTGATCCAACTAATAATTTTATGTTGCGCGCAAACATTTCTACTATACATTTTAATTTCCCTGGAAGATCATTTATAAACATTAAGAATAATAACAGCCCCAAAACAGACCCCTGCGATATCCCAGATGTAACTGGCTTTGTGTCAGAAAAAGTATCCCCAATTTCAACTTTTAAAAATATCTTCTACAATGCCAATTATATTTTTTGAAATCCCAAATTTGTCCATTTTCATAAGTAATCTATAATGTAAGACACTATCAAAAGCCTTACTGAAATCTAAATTCAAAATGTCTGCACAGCCTTCAATTAAGTATTCAACGTCAATAGTTTCTCAAATTGGATAGTGTTGATTTACCAGAAACGAAGCCCCATTGATTTACTACAATTAAGAATTGCTTTAGATAACATTATGAAAAAGTAAGATTTCAGCCTGATGTGTAATACAATCAAGGGTCATTAACACTAATCATTGATTGCAGTCAATTTGGTTGTTGGGAAGATAATTGTTTAATTTGTACAATCATCTCAATGGGAAGTAAAATTTCAAATAGGGTTGAAAAGTATATAACATTCTTAAGGGGAATGTATAGACATTAGTATAGAGTTGATTTTTTTGTTTTTTTATTATACATTTTAAAATGTGAACATTGAGATGGAAATTCACTTAGAGAATGTTCGACAAATTGATTTTGCATTGCAAAAACTAAAAAACACATACAAATAGACAGGTTTCTCCTGATGTCTTTTTCTCCTGCATTCTACTTTATCCAATATATTAAAATGTTTTTGGAATACTAAACTAATCAATGAAGATTAATAATAAAGATATTTTACCCAAATCAAATTTGGTAATCCTGCTGTGTTTGTGATGTGAGTGCATTATGAACATGTGCATGTGTACAGGAGAATAAATGTATTATCTTTGTCTATTTATCTCTAATTAAAACATGATTCTCGATCGCTTACAAATAGTGAGAGAATAAAACCAAAAAATCTATATAAAAAAATTTTAATGTTAATATTTTGTCTTTTTACAGAAAATAGCCACAAAATATAAGTTAGCAAATGAAGATAAACTTACCAAGACGAACAATATTTTAATTTATTTTTCAATTTTTTAAATAAGGCTTTCATGCTGATTCCACGTATCTGATTTTTTCAAAAAGGTAAACAAAATTTATTTGCTAATGACCTATCTTGAAATTTTGAATGGAAACTTTTTTTTTTTAAAGGTTCCTCCTTTATTACCTAAAAAAATGTACCAAAAATGTTATTAAAATCCAATAAATAGTTGATTTTTGTAAAATTATAAAATCTAGTTGTTTCAAATGCAAATTATCATGTATAATTTTTTTTTATTTACTTTACTACAGCTTTTTGTGCTGTTTTCAAAATATCTCTGGTGGACACAATTTTTATCTCAGATTTTTATCCAATCTTTATTCTAACTTATGACACAGTTGTTACTTTTACATTATACTATTTTCAAACCTGCCATCACATCAACATACCAATTTGAAATAAAAGAGAGCAAAGAACATTAATAGTACACGTAAAAATATAACAAAATACAATATTGTGCTATAATTTTTTATTTACTCATAAAAACTATTCAAGAATGATTTGGGACATTCAGTGTTTATTCCAACAATAAAATAAAAATCCTAAGAAATTCAATTTAATAAAAAGAAATATATATTGATATATAGTTTTCATAAATATTTGCTGAATAAAATAAATTCATTTAAAATTGAAACAGTTTCATGTTCTTATTCAAAAACAAAATAATCAGTAATCAAAAACCCAGACATTGGTTGTTTTTTTGGTTTTTTCATCAGTTTTTACAACTTTTGTTTCTTCTGAGCTCAGCTTGAACACTGAACATTTAGATATTTTACAAAGTTATTCAGGAAATATTTCAAAGTATGTGAATTGAAAAAAAACTGCATCCCAAAGAATATTCTTGATTACTGAGAATATGTTATTCCTGTCAGTTCTTTTACCCATAATTTATTAAGTACCAATTCAATCACATTAGTAAATCACAGTGTGCTTTTTCTTTTTTGTCACTTCATTTAAAAGAAAAGTTTCTTTTTGTAGACAAAAATATTCTTACATTTTGAAAAAAAGCACTACATCTTAAATAACCATATTCAAACCCTATTTTTAAATACTTTAGTTAATGATTCATAATATTTAAAAACCAACAAGATATGTTTTTATATTTAAGAAAACCCCAAAAAGAGAACATTGCAGAAAAGATTCCAGAATTCAATCTTCATTCATTAAGCACTAAAACAAGTACTTCACATGAGAAAGTTAAAACTTGTAAACTGCTACCAATAATATTGAAATAAGATTATATCTGTTAATTTCTAAAATCATAAAATCAAATCTTTTTAATTTCATTTATTATCCATTATTTGAAGAATTGCTTTACTTACAGGATACTTACAGGATATGGATATGTCTTTATTGATATCTGAATTTATAATAAACCAGACAACCCTGTAACCTATTGGGCCAACACATTTCCTCGGGAGGGAATTAGTGCAATCTGATATGACCAGAATGAACATGGAGTTTTTATGCATTTGCAAATGAATAAGCGAGATTACTCTATAATTAACATTTGTTAGTTATCTCTCTTGACAAATCGGTCATTATAATGTAGATAGGAGGTGAGTGCAAATGCAGGCCCAACATTACTATTTTCAATAGCAAATCACCTGGATTTTTTTAGCATTCTTTAATTTAGCACATTTTAGGAGTACCTTAATTCAATACCACTGGCTACAATGCTCAATTTCGGCTGATTAGAGGGCAGAAACAGGCAAACAGAATCAGATTTTTAGTATTATATAGATTTATGACTAACAATTAAAATAGGAGTAATTATAGAAGTTACAATAAATTTGCATTGTTGCATTATATCACTTGATTTAGTCATTAGATTGCAGATTGTTTAATTTAAGGAATTAAAGAAATCATTCTTGAAATTCTCAAATGAAATGTTGTCATTATTCCATCAAATTCTATACTGCTATCCTGATCACATCACTTAAAAAAAAAAACAAATATGAGGATACTGGTCGAAATAATTCATGTAAAAGAAGTATTCCATATTTGTAGAGCTTAACAACAAACCTCTAATTTTACATCCTGGTGATGAGGATTTTAGAAAAAATTTAGTTACATTTGATAGAAAAGTTGAATAAATTGGAAACCTTGGATGATATTCCAGTTTTTCCATTTTGAAAAATTGATTTGAAAAGTGAGTTATTTTAGTTTAGCATTGATTCCAGAGGAAATTGACATTCAAATTGGAGCTTCTCTAGGTTCAATCAGAATTTCATTTACAGCCACATAAGCAGGTTGACACAGAGCATAAACACAGGCCCGAGCAACATCTTCAGATTCCAAAATCTTTACATTACTGCTTTCACCGTACATTTCTTTGGCCTGAAAATAAAACAGAAATTAGTCAATCATAAGAGTGTTATGCACAAGAAAGAAATTAGTCAATTGCAGTTAATTTTGTTTAGTTTAAATATTAAATTCTGGCCAGAGATTTGCCATTTTTATCATCGCACAACTCAAAGGACACACTAAATATATGTTTCTGAGAAAGTGAAAGTGAGAAGGGTTAAAAGATTTTATGAATAAAAATATGATTTTCTTGCACATACCTGGCAATAAGGATTTTAAAGAGAAATATAGAGTTAATAATTATCTTCTTTCTAATCTACTGCAAACCCATGGATAAAAGAAGGAAAAAAGCACTGAATATAAACACTGTTTGAAATCACCAGTGCAATCATTTACAATCATTTAAAATATATATATATATATATATATATTTCAAAGTCAAATTCATGATAGATGACATTGTTATAATTAAGTAAAAAATATATTTGTGTCGATAAATGTAATAAACAAGACTGTCTGTGGCCAAAAAAAGGTTTGAAATTCTTACTTCTTCATCAGTGGTATGACCAATGAGTTCTGTCTTTACATCTCCTGGTTGGAGACATGTAACTTTAATTCCACTTGAAACTACTTCTTGCCTCAGTGCTTGGGATAAGCCTTCCACAAAAAACTTGCTTCCAGAGTACACAGCCAGACCAGCAAAGCCCTACAAAGAAATAAATATAAAATAAAAAAGGCTTTCTTTTTTTAAAACAAAAGTCTTAGCTGATATATATCATTAGCAAAAACAAATTACTCATCAACACAAACCTGATCTCACAAGTTATTGAAAGTGAACTTACTATCCAAAAATTATTTCTTGAGTTATAACTGGCAGAGTCTGAGTAAATTATCAATTTAAAAATGAAATCTCCTTATTTTACATAAAAACAGGTCAAAATAAATGTTTTCAGTTCAGATATTTGAATTCAAAGCCATGCCATGTGTCTCCTGAGAAAATTATCTCTGAATAAGACCTTCTTATCTCTATATTATATTTAAGATAAGAACAAGAGCACCTAAATCACTTTATTTGTTTTTTATCTCTGCTTATATCTCATGAAATAAAATAGGACCTAGGTGAATTAATTCACTTTATTTTTTATATCACATCTGAAGTCAAGGGTACAATGGGTTAATGTTCAAATATACAGCACAAATACAGAAAAGAAATATTTTGATCAGAGAAAAATGATGGCCATGTGACAATGGTGGTCTTTGATGAATGAATTTACGTACTCTTCTTCCTGCATCAGATGATATGTTGACAATGTGTCCAGATCCTTTTTTAATCATGCCATCAAGAACAGCCCCGATGCAATTCACCACACCCTATAAAAAGAAAAGCAATACAAATAGAACAGATAAGAAAATTTGCAAATGATGCAAGATTTTACAATAACATTTTATATGAAGAGGTGGAATTTCCAACCAGTGAAACAAAGATAAAAACCAAGAAACAATTTTGAGTATCAGAGTGCAATACAGAGGAGATAAAAGTGAAAAAGAGATTTCAATGGTAGAAAGAAATTCAGCAAAATTGTTTAAAACCTTAAATTTATCTGGCTACGATAATCAAAGCAACCAAAAGTTAAAGAGACTGAAGAAGAAGCATAAAATAACTTCATATCAAACAGGGTTTCCCCATTGCAAAAACACAGAGTGACAAGTACTGTCATTACTGAGGCAACTGAGTATTCAGAAATAAATTATTATATCAAATGTTTATTCTTCTTGCTTTCAGTTTCTGCTCTAACCACACAGTATTACACTACACTTTTAGTACATGGGAATGTCATGCAACAATTTACACCAGAAATCTTCTAATCTTTACCTATTTGAACTATTTTGAGTTCATAGAAACTTCATGAAACAATATGACATTTTTATTTTACCGGTCACAACACATGAATAAAAAAGATGCTGAAATATGTTGTCAGTTATTTGTGCCTACATAGAATATATAAATTTCAAAAGAAACTTGTTTAATCTTAATCCCTTACATAAAAATATAGATATTTGAATATTACATTTTTACAATTCTTTACTGCAAGCTAATAACTAGTAAAAGAATTAGATATCAAATCTGGAAATGTGTCCTACTTTGCAGTTAATGTCAATCATCCGTTCCCATTCATCTTCTTTTAGATTCTTCATCAATGTATAATACATAACCCCTGCACTGTTGATAAGAACATCAATTGAACCAAGTGAACATTCTGTGTGACGCACAAGTTCTTTTACCTGTAAAACATATTAAAAAAAAAAATTAATTTTACTTTTTTAGTCAATGAGTTTATTCCTAAATTTGATCAATTTTTGTGGCCACAGTTTTTTAATACAAAAAGTGCCAAAAAAAGGCCTTCTTTGTGCACTTTTCTTTACAAGCACCAAAATTGGTGGTCTTCTGCTGGAAGCACTTTAGTGGTGCCACCTACATGTTCGACACTAGGTTGGCACAATAGGCTTCACTAAAATGGTAATATCTCTGATTCCAATCCCTATATTTTTATTCTGTTTGCAGATACAGACTCCTGAGAACATTATCTGAATATAATTTATTACATCTACCAACGAAGTTGGAGAGGTATATGTATTTGGTCGCATCTTTCCATCTTTCTTTCCATCTGTCAATACATTATCACCAAAAGTACTGGATGAATTTCGATGAAATTTTGTGGAACGATGGGAAAATTTCGGGGCGGATCCAGGGATATTTTTCCGATTTTTTTCCATACATTTCCATATACGCTCATGACTGTCCACACAATATCTCCAAAAGTTATCAATGAATTTCAATGACATTTTGTGGTAGCATAGACAATAGGCTAGAGGTGATTAAATTTTGGGGCGGATCCATGCACAATTATCTGCCACACCACACAAAATCGCCAAAATCTCATGTCTGTCCACACAATATCTCCAAAAGTACCCAATGAATTTCAATGGAAACATGGACAACGGGACATGGAAGAAGTCCTAAAATTTGGGGGCGTATCCATGCAGAATTATTTCCCCTACGTCATAGTTATATGTCAACACCAAGTGTGAAATGCCCCTCCCTTTGTATGTAGGTTTGAAGATGTATGACCTTGTGGATATTCTATTTCAGATGGGCATTTGTGTATCCTATGAGAGAGTGTTGGAAGAGGTATTGAATGATGTAGCAAATGCTGTGCATACCCAGTTTGTGATACAGCAAGTTGTTTGTCCCCACAGAGCCATGTTAAGAACAGTCACCATATGCCCCACGTACCAAGTGCATATCAGAGAGAAACTGAGCAGTTGGCAAATATTCAAGAACTATTTGAGACTGGAAGGCTGGAAAAGGGAAACTTTATATCATGTTGGGCAGCATGTCATGCCTTGAAACAGCTGCAGATCCCTCAACCTGTCTGCTTTAGTGCCAGTCTGTCACTTTTCCCAGATAATTCAACTAGTGTCGCCATGATAAAACTTGGCATGGGAGAAGAGGAGTCAATACCTCCATTCAATGAATGAGAAAAGGAGGAAACATGTCCACAGTTTAAATATTGGAACCTCGCTCTGCAACTGATCATCTTGATTCATGTGACAGTCTTTTTGACCTGTATGTTGAGTCCTTGTGCAAACTTCTTGCAATGGACCAACATCATTATGCTAGGTGGTTAAGTGTTCATGTTCATGACTTAGCTGCTCTTTCCCAACAACACCAGAGTCTAGCTGTGGAATTTCAGAATGGCAACTTTGTTATTCATAAAAGTAAAAATGCATCATCAGGAATTGCTATGGATCAAGGGCAGGCGCAGAATATTGGACTTCTGAAAGGAACTAGTGGAGTCATCGGCCTGACAGAAAACCAATCTGCATTCAGGTGCTGGCAAGTTGGTGCTCCAGAACTGGTGCGCATCGTTGAAGAAAGTTTTGAGGTTGATAAAGCATGTAAAGATATACATCATGAGCAAATTCATTCTGTACAAGAGACATTCTCAGGTCTCATCTTTGGTTCAATTATCAAACACATGGACAATCCATTTGAAAAGAGCAGCAATGATCTCCTTGTGTTACACTCCAGAGATATTATAGATAGTGGGGTAGTCACCACAGTGAAAATATGGAAGATATGGATACCAAGAGTTTTGTCAAGATCAGTTCATAGATAGATCATACCCACAATCTCTGTCAGATCATGGTAACCTGAGGTTTTGCCATAAGTCTGACCTACTCAAGAATGTCTTGAGAGTCACACGTTCCCTGTTTCAGACTCACCACCAGCAGACACTGTGATACTTGATGGGCCTCTGCAGTGGTTCACCTTTTTAGTGCCTAAAGGTAGCAAGACTTTCAATGACTATGGTACCGAGGAGTTTGTCCCATACATCAGAAAGCAGCTTCAGAGTGATCACTGTGTTGATCTAGTTTGGGATATCTACCTTGCAGACAGTTTAAAAGCATATACAAGTCAGAGGCAAGGATGTGGTGTTAGATGTTGGGTCACTGGAAAAACCAAAGTTCCACAAAACTGGTCCCTAAAAGATGACAATAATAAGAAAGAGTTGTTTGCTTTTCTTGTGCAGACTGTTCATGGTGATGTTGAGCTGCATGTTACTGATGGAGAGAATGTATTATGCCACCCAGCAGCCAGACATGAATTACCTGTTTCCCTGCCAGCATGAAGAAGCTGACACATGAATCATCATCATCCATGCAGCTGATACAGCAACTAAGGGCAGCAAGGACATCAGTTGATACTGATGATGTTTTAATCGTCTTGGGATCAATAAGGTATGGATTGCTTTTGGCACAGGCAAGACATTCCACTACATTCCTGTCCATGGAATTGTTGTAATACTAGGTGCCGCCAAAGCAGAGTCACTGCTGGGGTTTCATGCATTTACTGGCTGTGACACAGTGTCATCATTCTATGGAAAGGGCAAAAAATCAGCCTGGGATATATGGAAAGTCTTCTCTGGGCCAACAGCAGCATTTAAAGAAATATCAACATCTTTATGTATTGTGTATTTGCCTAATTCATGGCCTTATTATTGTGTTTGTGTATTCGCCTAATTCATGGCTTTATTATTTGCAGTTTTCACGTTGTACTGAATGTTGTACTGCACGTAGAGTTAACAGTTGTACTGTACGTAAAGTTAACACAAAATCAAGATTGTTCTTGTACACTAGTAAGAAGTGTCCAACCTTTTCCTTCGTCACGAGTACGAGCCGGGCTGTAGTTACAACATGTACAGGCATTTCTTCTGAGACACATGCCCAGCTGGAAAGGTTTGTTATCTTCACATATGACAGAATAAATGTTGCATCTAGCATCAATGTTTGTAGAAAAGACCTATTTACAAGAAAGGGAAAAAAAACATCATGAAATCACTGCCACCTACCAAGGTAGCCCTAGTTGAGCATATAAGGCAGGTCATGTATGGGGACAGGCTATGGTATTAGACCCTGACAAACCTTCTCCAGACTGGCGATGGGAAAAAGAGGATGACCCCTGGATGCCATTCTGGACCTCTCCTTCAGAAGCAACTAAAGGTTGCAGGGAACTAGTTGTCAGAAGGGCTGTAAAAGTCACTGCAGTTGTTTGAGAGTCAAGATGCCATCTACCCCTATTTGTGAGTGTGCGTGTATGCAACAAATTAATATAAAACAACAGATGTTTATCTGAATGCTACAGAAAGTAAGAGTATGAGTGTCTTCAATTCATTATAATCTATTGAATATAGACAGACATAAACATGAATTATTTTGCATTTTTATGTGCTACAGAGAAACTAAAGATGCCAGAAAACAGGAAAATGTAATATTGATATATTTTGTTAACTAGTGTATCTTCTACAATTAAAATAAATAAAACAATTTATGAATCATTTTTTTGTTGCTTTTTCTATGCAAATTTGTACTGTTTGGGAATTTTTTCGTCAAGAAATATTAGTCGAATCAATTCAATGTTGTTAAATTATATTTAGAGAATGCTCTCAGGAGTCTGTTTCTGCAAACAGAATAAAAAATATATAGATTAGAACAAGAGATATGATCATTTTAGTGTGTCGAATTTACATGGAATAACATAAATACAGTTGTTGGTATCGCGACCCAGATTCACTCTGGTAAGCAAGTTACAGAGGGTGTGGGAGCTGTGAAAAGAAACCTTTACCCAAGTATATTGGATCGCCTGGGGGTGTACAGCCATGTTAAATCCTTGTCTTTCAAACCAATTGACCACTGCTTTTTAACATATATATATATATATGGGTGGATTAGTTATGGGTTAGTTGTAGATCAGGGGAAGAGTTTGTGTGGTGTTGATAGGGACAGTATAGTTTGGAAGGGGTATATATGTTAGGGCTTGACGTGACCAGACGAATGATCGGATCGGGCCTCTCCGACCGACCGCCTGCCTAGCCCAGGTAAGGGCTAAAGTGGTGTGTTGCAGATCACATGATAACTTAACTACCAGGATCATGGATTACTCAACCACCAGGATCCCATCCCCAGGCATCACGGGTCGCCACCCATGGCAAACTGGTGGCTCTGCAAGGGATACAGTTGGCATATTCTAAGCCCCAGCCAACTGGGCTGCTCATTCTAAGAGTTAAAAAAAAATCAATCATCCAATTACAAGAATTTTTTCTATGAGTATTACTGTGATAAAACTGTTTACTCCTACTTGGCCCATACTTAGCAATTTTATGAGCTTACGATTATAGACTTTACACAGGGAAAGCAAAAAATCTACAGTTGATTTGTGGTGGTTAGAGGAATCAAATAAAAAGTGAGTGTGTGTGTGTGTGTAAGAGAGAGGGGGGTTTAAAAACTGGGTAATTGATTTGCCATTGAGAGACACAGATTTTCTTTTCAATTAAATTACTAATTCATTTTCATTGTTGGAGAGCTGCTCAACTATAAGTGAACAGAATATAGAAAATTCTTAGCTTATTCATTTCCAGTCAGTTTTTAGTATTAAAAGAGACCTCCTTCAATGGGGGTTGATAACCAGCTGTATAACTAAATGAAAAATACAAAGAAAAAACTGTGGTCTTTAGAAAGAAAGTTCTTTAGCCATTCATTAAAATCTTTCTCTTTAAACTCAATATGGAAACAAAAACTACAAAACCATAAACATCTGGCAATGATTTTTAAAATGGCATATGTGATAAAAGCTGCTATCCTGAAGATAAGGCTTTGATCCTCTGTAAGCAATTCTCAGGGTTTACATTTTTAGACCAGATGCTATTTAAAAAGCAAAGATTGTTAAGTCGCTGGCTTAGCAAAATCAAAATTAGAAAATACTGATCCAGTTAAATCAATTGAACTGAAAATGAGTTTAATCTGGAATCTGGTGATACTAGATTGATAAAATAGAATGAATAGAAATCAACAAAATAAAGATCAAGACGGATGGTCAGAAGATACTGATTAGAAGTTTATCTATGCTCTTCTGAAGATTCAGTGAGAACTGTACTGAAACTTGAGCAATAGACATAAATATTTAATAAATGAAAGAGCAAAAGTGATCAGAATTAAAGTCTTGTTAATCATACGTTTTCATATTTTTTAAAAAAATATCCAAAATGTTAAATAAAAATTCTTATCAATCCATCCTGCAGCAGCAGCAGCAGCTAATCTATTGTAATAAAAGAAAGAATGAAAAAGTAAAAAAAACAAAAAAAACTAAAAGAAACACTTACTTGAACCTTGTTAGTAACATCAGTTTTCACAGCAATAACATGTCCAGGACCATCCTCTTCCAATTTTTTGCATAAATCCTGCAGTTTATCAATTCTTCGAGCAGCTAAAGCCACATTGGCACCAGCCTTGACTAAAGCTTCAGCAATTGCAGCACCAATTCCACTGGAAGCACCAGTTACAATCACAACTTTTCCATGGAGACTTGTGTCTTCAAAGAAGCAACAAAAGCTTTAAGTAGGTAATATATAAATCAAGATTAAATATGCAATAATATAAACAGAAGGAACTGCTATTTCAAATTATGGGAGCAGCAGATAACAACATCCCTTTTTCTGCATGGTGCAACAGTTGTGCATTTTAATTTTTTTTTCACTCAAATATATGTGTACTGCATTGTCTACTATACATTTTTTTAAATCGGGTGTCGCTTACACGCTTGAAATTCTTTTTCATTTGGTTCATACTTCTATCTTTTTAATGAAAGAATTTTCTGGTTTGGCATGGTTTTCTATACCTATGTCTGTACTATTAAATTCTTTTTCTAAACTATGATTTTCATGAAATTTTACAAATATCACAGAGACATTTTATTAAAAATTGGCTATTTTCTTTTCTTTTTAATTTTTGTATTTTAAGCAGTTTAAATTCTATTAAACTAAGCAGGACTGTTAAAATGCAGACAAACAAGTTTCCAACATCTTTTTTCACTTCAGTGAGAAAACAAATAGATACTATGTTTTGAACTTAGGGCATGTACATATTAAAAAGAAACATTCTGTACAACCCTGACCAAAGTACAAATTTAGCAAAATAATCCAGTTGTATCTTTTTTAGGTATGAACAAAATGGACAAAAATCGACACGTGAGAAATTTAAAAAATCTGGCAAAAATCTGCATATTATTCAATTTTAATAAAATTTTCCATTCCAAATTTTGAAGAAGTTTTTTTTTCATATGATTCCTACTTTTATCTATTTTGTATAATCATGCTGTCATTGATTTTTACACATTTTACAGATATATCCCACAAGATACTAATTATGTTTACCATTTTTAGAATAATATCCAGGAACTGCTGGAACAGAACTCTTACTTTGGGATTTAAAAAAACAAGAACATTTTTCGGCTGATTTTTAGTTTTATTCGATTAATTCAGGCTTTTGATCTGTGCAAAAGAATTTTAAAAAATCATCATTTTTATCAATTTATTCCAATATTTTTTAAATGTAAATTTTTAATTCTTTCTGAAACTTATATGAAAATATTATAACAAGGATAAATAATTAAATATAGTAAAATGATGAAAAAATATTTACCGCTTGTATTTTTCATATATTTTATTCTGTTTTTTGTTATGTAAATTGACTGCTATTTCAAATTATGGGAGCAGCAGACGACAACATCCCTTTTTCTGCATGGTGCAACAGTTGTGCATTTTAATTTTGCTTATTTTTTTCACTCAAATATATATGTACTGCATTGTCTACTATACATTTTTTTAAATCAGGTGTTGCTTACACGCTTGAAATTCTTTTTCATTTGGTTGATACTTCTATCTTTTTAATGAAAAAATTCTCAGACATAAGATGTCACGTGCCACGTCACAAGTCAACATCAACGGTCAGCTTCTACAGACTTTTTCTTATTTTTTTTAGCTTTCACCGACGTTCAGTGTTTATACCAAAATCTTCACCAGAATTTTTCTTTATGAATTCTCATATTTCTTTTTATTTATGTGCAGGTGTGAATGTGAAAGTTTGAAAATTACTCACAAGACTGAATCATTCGCTTTGTTTTGTTGACAAAAACACAGAAGTACACACACAAACAATTGAAAGCTATGGGCATCATGGAAAAACGTTTTATTAAATCAATCCCTGTTTTGATAAAATTAAAACTACTTATTTATACATTGTGTAAAAAAAGTCTGTATAAACAATCTATCAATATTAACAGCCCAATGCAACACGTGACATCTGAAAATTTGCACCTTTGACTCAAATCAATTTTGGGGTCCGGATTCTAAATTTGATCCCAAAAATCTAATTAAATGATCCAAATTTATCTTTTTGGACCTCACAAGATTATTTCATATATATATATTGATATATTTGTATTTTGGGATTTTTTTTTGTTTAACGAAACTAGCAATATACACAAAAAATAGCTAGGGCACTAAAGTAT
This sequence comes from Architeuthis dux, assembly GCA_006491835.1. Taxonomy (NCBI): domain Eukaryota; kingdom Metazoa; phylum Mollusca; class Cephalopoda; order Oegopsida; family Architeuthidae; genus Architeuthis; species Architeuthis dux. Next base: position 6,139,729 of record VCCN01000258.1, on the reverse strand, counting down.
GTAGACTTTAAAGCCGAAATAACCTCAAATATTAAAATAGTAAATTTTCTAGATATTACATTTATCTTAGATAATAACACCTACAGACCATACTCAAAAGATAACCAACCACCCACTTACGTTAACATTAAATCTAACCACCCCAAAAACATACTCAGACAAATCCCAAACTCAATAAACAAAAAAATCTTTGATGAGAACAAAAAAATGTACAATGACGCCCTACAAAACAGTGGCTACAAACACAACCTACAATACAGGGAACAAAAACCCAAAGAAAACAAAAACAAAAGGAGAAACAGAAAAATTATATGGTATAATTCCCCATACTGTAAATTAGTAAACATAAACATAGGTAGAAAATTCCTTAAACTAATAGATAGACACTTCCCCAAAGAAAATCCCTTAAGTAAAATTCTAAATACACATACGATAGAGAAAATAACCGGAAAATTAAAACCAGTAAATCACACTCAGAGTGCAACTGCAAAGAGAAAGATTCATGCCCGCTGGCAAACAAATGCACAACGGAGCATAACATATACTTAGCAACGATAGCTACAAAGGAACAACCACAAAATATAAAGTCGAGATTCTACATTCCTACAACCACATCTAAAAAATAGCACAGCCCTATCTAAACATTATTGGGAGCAAAAGAAGTCAGGATTGAACCCGGTAGTGAAATGATCAGTAATTAGTAAGTCTATACCCCCAAACAGCTTTAAAGACAGGTGCTATGCCTGGTGGAAAAACTAAAAAAATTTTAATTTAAAGATAAAAAAAATTTGCTGAACCAGAGAAAATAATTAATTTCAATGTGTAGACATACTCAACATTTTAGATTAAAACCCTAGTTTAAAAACCTTAAATTAAAGAATAGACCCAAAATTTTAGATTAAAATCTTAATTTAAAAACTTAAATTGAAGAATAGAAAATAAAAAAATAAAGAATTAGTCATAAACTCAGTTACCATGGAAATGAAAAGAAAAAAGAATGCGGGGCTACAAAAAGCTAAGAAGGAAAAAATAGATAAGGGTTGAGGAATCTTTGAAAAGGATCACCACTGGACTGAATGAAGTGATACCATCCCATTCCTACAAGAATGTCAAAGGGAGTAAGTGACCCCTACAAGATAAAGATCCTAACAGCAGTGGAAGAAATCTGGCATTAGCCCTGATGAAATGAAAGTGTAAA
>VCCN01000258.1:6122717-6138512 GCA_006491835.1 Architeuthis dux | reverse complement strand
AGTATAATTACAGTTATTTTTTTATGTTTGTGACCTTTCATTAAAAATAAGTAAAGACAATTAGTGCAAGTTGCATAAATGAGTGTTAGTTTTACACATAATTACCTTTACTTTCTGGTTTGTAATTAAAAACGGACAATGGTATAAGACTTCTACCTTTTATCATTATCAATTCTTAAAAAACTCCAACTTTTCATTTAATGAAGATCAAACAGATAAATATAAATATTGCTTACTTGCGACACTCATTCTGGACGGTGAAGGAAAGATTCCTTGTCTGGACAACTTGTCAAAATAAATTCTCAAAAGAGCAGAATCAGTTTCTGGGTAAGTTAGATCAAAACTCTGGAGGATTTCTTGTAAATGCAAATTTGTATATGTGCTAAGTTTAGAGAAGAAGTGTATATCTCTGAAAAAAAAAAAAAAATGGCTGTCAAGAAAGAAATGGTTTACAAAAAGTCAAAGAGTAAAATAATTGAAAATACACAAGTGAATGATAAAAATATTATCTTATTTTTCCAAGGAGACATAGATACGTTATAAACAACAAAAAGAAGTTCTATCGTATTTACAGTGCTTCCTAAAAGTTTAAGACCACCAATGAAAAAAATGAATTTTTGCAATAAATGCGTCATTTTTATCGTACGTAATTATTGCGTCAGATTGCATCAGCCTTTTCTCTGGACCAACTAGGCATTATTCATTTACTTGTTGTCTTTTGGCTAGTCAATTTCATGGATATAAGCGGTCATTTTGTAACTGATAAAATGGGAAAAAAACCTTCTCAGAAGTAAATGAGTATTTGTAAACCATTTCCAGCCAGGTTCAGCAAGCCCAAATAGTTACATTATACAACAAAGACTATTCAGAATGTGAAATTAATGCAACATATGGTGTTAGTAAAACTGCAATTCATAATGCAATTGTCAATTTTAAAATTTAAGGGACTTATAATGACCAGAAGAGAAGTTAACTAGGATAGGAAATCAACATCAGAGATGATAATTTGTTGAAAAAGATTGCTGTGTGTTCTCCAACCAGTTTGATTAAAAATTATGTGCTGCTTTGTTGCTTTTGGCACAAATGTGAGTAGAATGACTGTTTTGCGCCGTTTGAGCAATGAATTTAGACTGAAATCATTTAAACCCACTCGTAAACCAAAGTTGACGAAAGCCATGAAAACCAAGCAGTTAGCCTTTGGTAAAAGACATCAGAATTGGAGTAAAATGTTGTTCACCGACTGCAGCAGTTTGTTGTGCAAAAATGAAACTTGCATAAACCGCCAGAAAAGCGATACAACGATTTCAACACTGAAACACCCACCGAGCCAGATGATTTGGGGTGTGATGTCAGCCAACAGAACTGCTGGGCTATATTTTCTGCTTTCTAGCTCTACCATGAATGGACAACAGTATATCAAACTCCTAAAGGACAAACTAGAAATCAATATTGAACATTCATAAATGCAAGATATTCGTGCAAGACGGCGCGCCATACCACAGATCTAAGATTGTGATGGCCTTTCTCAACAAACAGAAAGTGTAAACCCTTGAATGGCCTGGAAACAGCCCCGACCTCAACCCAATTGAGAATTTGTGGACCATCATGAAAGATAAAGTGGCAGAAAAGCAGTCATCAAGTGTCAAAGACTTAGTTGAGGTGATTAAAAAAAGTATGGATGCCAGACATTATGGCAGAGTTTTGTCGAAGCATAATTGACAGTATGCCACGCCGTATACTGACTGTCATCAAAAACAACGGAGGACATACCAAATACTAAGAAATACAATTTATGGATTGTGCTTATGTCAGTACGTGTGTCTTAGGTAATTTTTAAAATACAATACTTTGTGGTTTAAAAGCATTGATTTCATGACTTTACTGAACAAATGCAGGTTGGGAAACACTGTATAAAAATCCTTTTAAAAGTTAGAAGAATAATGGTAGATGAAAGTTGGTAGAGCAATAAATGGAAAACTTTATGAATAAAAAATGTCATAAGAAAGTTTTTACAAATTGCTCTACAATTATTTTTCTAACTTCCAATAAGTTGGTTCAATTTTTCTTTATTGGGATTTGAACCATCCTTCCAGCAGTCAAAAGTAAAAATCACAAGATTTCTTTTATATACTTTTCTAGTTGATATTTTTTATAAATCGTTCTGTAATTTGTTTTCTTTGGTTCTTTCATAGGGTTCCTTGTTTCTTTTTATTGCTATTGGGATATGGTCAAATCTCTATTTTCATTTAAAAGAAAATTCACATTTGCATAAAGGAGAGATAAAGTAAATTTTTTGAAATTAATAAAATATCTTCAGTGTAATGACAAAACATTTAGTTTTGTCTTTGCTAAGTTTTCTTTCAGATGCATTTTTTAAAAAGTTCCTTTTGCTCAATTGCTATTAAGTAGTTATCGTTGCCATAGTGACATGGACATTGCTGTCATATTTTGAAAATGGTAGAAATATTTTGGCCGATATGTATAATTTAAAAACATCAAGGAAATATTATTATTTTTCCGTGACTTTATTATTGTTTTAAATTTCAACAATGAATTTTACAAAAATTATCAAATTCAAGTAATTTTTTAGGTAGACCTCCATGTAAAAACATACTTAAAAATCAATTAGCTAAAATTGTGGAAAATGAACACCTCAAAGTGACAAAAAAAAATATAATTATTAAGTATGACTTATTGTGTGTCAAGAAGCTTTATGGAACCACAAGGTAAAATGTTCAAAAAGAAAGAAAATGGAGATATATATATTAAAAGAATTGACTGTGGAAGTCATCATCTACTATAATATTATGCCACGTGTATTTGTATATTTAATTTTTGCAACACTTTTTTAAGTCACCACATGATGATGTAATAAAATTAGAATTTTATGTTATGTTGAACTTGATAAATAAAATGCCATAATTATTCAATGGTGAATTGAATATTTGGAAATTTTTTGAAGCAAAAAACTTTTATGTAAGAAAACAACACGTATGTGTATTTTACAGGTATCAGTATATTCTTTTTAAAACGGTGACTATAGGCAATTCACCCATCTCTATTAAAATGATTTTTGGTATCTTTACTTAATTTTACCTTTAGTTTAGTTTAAAAATCAGAAAATATTGAACATAAACAAGAAAATGCATAATGTTTTTCATATTTTATAATTACAATGCAATTGCAAAATTACTTAATTATTGCCATCATTTTTTGACAGTGTGGGTAAACTAGTTAATAATCTTTATAATAAAGATAAAGTTTTTCTGTGTGTGCATGTTACCATAACCCAGAAAAAACAGCACATTGTAGGCAGAGTTTTTTTAGTCCCACATCTTCTTTAACTTAAGAGAATAAAACAACAATAATAAAACAAATCCCAGTGATTTTCAACCATTACATTATGCTTTAATAGGGTTCACTTTACTATATAATCACAATGCTGAAATAGAGTCAGACCCTTATTTTATGGCGAACGGTTAGGAAGTAAAAAATAAAAGAATATTATGGTGTTGCCAGAGAGTTATAGCGCGGTTCGAAATAATATATATATATTGTGGTGGATGTGGTTAGACAATGTGGAAAAGAAAGAATGAGAGAAGCATGTTACATCTTAAACATGTTTGTTATCATTATGCATTTTGTCACAGCGAGTGACGTCTTCAGAAGAAAATTGAACATAGCAGAGTCCTGCATTCATCCATGTGGTGTGCTGTGAATGAAACAAGATGTGTTTTGTGTATTATATACCAAGTGACCTGGTTTGTTAAAAGGGGAGTTACTTCTAACACCCCAGTGCCACCCACTTCAAAACCCACACTTTGACCCCTTCAAAAAAGTAACTCCCCTTTTAACAAACCAGGTCACTTGGCATATAATACACAAAACACATCTCGTTTCATTCACAGCGCACCTTCATGGATGACCACAGGACTATGTTCAATTTTCTTCTGAAGACGTCACTCACAGTGACAAAATGCATAAAGAATTATCTTCATGATGATAAACATGTTTGAGATGTAACACGCTTCTCGCATTCTTTCTTTTCCACATTGTCTAACCATATCCACCATTCTGTCGGATTCCCTCACAAATCAAAGATACATTCGTTATATTAGTACGGGCATCCTCCGATATAACAGTTTGTTATAGGGCGGAATGCAATATATACTGTATATATATTGTACAAATCAAAGACACATTTATTATAGACAACTGGCTCTGTCACAGTGTCCCCCCCACCTCTTAAACATTGGCAAGCTCAACCAACCTTGACATGCATACTCAACAGACATAGGGGAATGTTTTAAAGTAAACAGTTTTGAGATTTAAATTTTTTAGAGTTTTAGAGGGGGGGGGTCCTATTTACCACGACTCTGTATTCTTCTGATCACTTTTTGTTTTTACAAAAAAGTTGTTTTTTTACACTTTTGTTTTACTTTTAAAAGAATTGGGGGGGGTACTCAGAGGATTTCTGAGAGAATTAAGTTATCTTTATGTTTTTGACTAAAAAATATTGATTCCGCCATAATTTATATATCTGGCATCAGAAAAAATGAATTAGCGTTTAAAATTCTTTCAAAAATCGAACTGACCTGAGAAATTTGGTTAAAATAAAATTAATTAATTTAATGATTGACCAGTCAATCATTAATGCAAGGGGAGGTAAATCCCATTTCTGAATTATGCGCTACCGTACCTGACTAAATGTATTGTATGTAATTAAACAAAAAAATAATCAAAATTCTTTTTTTAAATAGTGTGATCAAAATTTGTAAAACTTTATATTTATCGATAAGTAAAAAACGTTCTTTCTGAATAGCAATATTTCAGATTGATTCAAGAAGCATAAACATTGAAAAAGATTTCAAGTAGATATTTTTTTTTTGGTAAAACCAAAAATCGTGCTCTTAAAATTAAAAAGGGGGCAGTGAAAAAAATATTTCCATACGTTTTTCTTACAAAATACCCTTCTCATACCAAAATTCATTCAAATTTGAATATTCTTTTTATAGAAATCGGCCCATTAGTATATTTTTGGTGGAATTTTAAAATGGATGTATAAATTGGGCTCAAATTTCCCAGTGCAAGTTTATTAGTCACCGGTTTTCGAATTTAAACAAGTTTTCAAATTCGGCTATCTCCGGTTTTATACTGTCTACAGAATTAATTTTTAGTTTATAATGTTCTACAATCTTCCTTCTATTAAGTAAAGATTATTACGATACAATTATTATATTTCAAGTTACGTTTTAATCGACACGTCACTTTTTGCCAAAAGTCCGTGAAAGTTTCTCGACTCACAGCTTTCGTAAAAATGAAAAACATGGTGTTCATGTGATTGTGAATAATGCAAAAGATTGTACAAAAAGTTAATGGGATAAAAAGAGGGAACTTATCGAACCCTTTTTATCTCAGTGACGAGGACTCTGTTTCCTTAGAGAGAATAAATTTAACTTTTTTTTCGCTCCACCTTATATAGTTACCTGTAATGTCATAACTTTTGAACTTAAATTGGCGCACATGAAATGGGACTTTGGAGTCCAAAATCAAGGGAGGTAATTAAGAAAAAACAAGGGAGGTAATCTTTTGATGTTTACTATTATTACTGTACTACTGGAAGTGCTGGTTGGTGGCCGATCGACGAGCCGAGTTTAAACTCTGACTGAGACTGGCACTTGGGAAAGGCATGAATCCGTCTCCTCTCCCCCAGCTCTGAGTAAAATAGTGAAGTGGTGAAGTGAGTGACACCACTTCAGGTGCTTGTCGCCTCTACGTCTATTTCACATATCACAAACCTCGAAAAGAACTAGCCGAGACAGAGAGAAACTTACTTATAATTGTGAATCACAATATTTTTGGCTATACCAACATTTTTCTCAAGATCGCCACAACATGTTGGAACTAACTTTAAGATAACTTTAAGATACGGAGTTTGCAACCTTTAAAAGGCCGCCTTGCTGAACGCCAAATGCAGATGAAACCATTTCAGCTGCAACAGGAATTTTGCACTACCTGAATAATGAAAAATTCATCTTCTGGTTGGAGCTTTTTCATCAGATTATGCCTCACGTTGAAGTAATTTACAACCAAATGCAGTCTCAAGAAATTGATGTATTTAAAGTACATGAATATGTAACACATCAAAACTGCTATTTTAGAAATAAGAAACTCAAAGTACTGTGAGAATCCTTCAAAAACGCCCATGGCTGAAGCAAAGGAAGTATGCGATTGCGTATGTGTTGATATATAGTGGAGAGATATTCTTTCACTAAACAATTAGTAGCTGCTAAATTATTCAACAAGAACGGCTTTACAGGTTTTAAGACATGTCCCATGATTGACAAAGAAAAACTTGAAACTGAACTTAGAGTATTCTACAGCAGATCCGATGTGCATGAATATTGCAGGTTAATTGGAAAATAATTTAGATGGAGTGAAATTACGAAACTGATAAAAATCCTCTTGACAATTTCTATGACTACATCAGAGCCTGAACGCTGCTTTTCAACATTAAAAAGAATAACAACTTTTCTGAGAAGCACTATAAATCAGGAAAGGCTAAATGCACTTGTAATGATTTCAACGGAGAAAAAGTTCTTCAACAGTAATGCAAACATCAAGGAGAAAGATATTGACCTTTTCGCTCGAAATATAACAAGAAGAATGTATTTTATTTTTAAATAAATTCAGTTAAGCTGGACTGGAGCATTTTATCGGTGTAAGTGTTACTGTTAAATTAATGTTTATTAAAAATATGTATACATTTAGTATTTTTATCATTATACCGACTGTATTGAGAATTTTATCATTTTATACCGACTGTACTGAGAATTTTTAAGAATTGTTTTAATATTGTGTTACACACACAGAGAATGGGACGACTGATGCCGTAGCCAGCGTAAGGGCACTACTTTACTTGCTTATACCTGCCAAGGTTTAGAAATTCTCAGGTGGGAGATTTCCTAAAAAAGCTCAAATCCTCCCCCACCATGGGGAGAAAATTTCCAATTCTAGAAGCTCTTTCAGTGTATTGAAAACCTATCTTAAGATAGCACTTGGCTTCGAAATGGGGGGAGACTTGGTAAGTCTGTATGTATTCGGTCGAATGAAATTTTGTGGAAGAGTGGACAATGGGACAAAGAAGAAGTGGTTAAATTCAGGAATTGGCTATCATGACCTTTCCCGTCATATGGCCGTCACTTAAGCTGTTGCTGATACCGGAAACCACTGAAGACCGCCGCTGCTGCTGCTGATGATGGCGAATTTAAAGTCAACGAAAGAGACGAGAAGCTTCCTCAGAACAGCATTTTCAGGGTTTTTAACTGGTCTCCTCAGTAGTCTCTACTGATATCAGGCAATTTCATGTGGTTCTAGAGACTGTTTGATGTTTTTGTTTTTTAACTTTTTTTTTATTCAAGCAAAAGTTTGATAAATAAAATTGAACAAAGGATAAGTTAGGGTTAGTAGGTAGGTTTAGGGTTTGTGGGTTGGTAGTGTTAGGGTTTGGGTTGCTATTTTTAGGGTTAGGGTAATAATGTGAAATCAAGTACAGAATATTTCCAAACTGGTTTTCTTTGTGTTTTTTCTCCAAGAAAGTAAGATATAAATAATTGGTCAGTGATACCATGCATGCTATGAAATTTTGCCTTCACATGGGCCCAAGAACCTTCCACTTGGTTTGTGTGGATTGTTGGATCATTTGGATCGTTCCCTGTAAATTTCTGTTTCAATATGATAGCAGAAACACTGAGTGTGTCAAAATGGCAGCCATGGAATGCCCAGGAATTTCCTTTTGATTGAGAGATATTTTCACGTTTTTTTTTTTTCATACACTCATGTCTGTCCACACAATATCTTCCTGCGACAATGGCATCGGCAGAGGTATGTGCTCTCTGTTCTTTCTAGTTTACCTCTATCAACAATAAGTATTTGTTTGCGTCTGTCTAGAGATATTTTTCCATTTTTTTTCCCATACATTTATGTATATGCTCATGATTGTCCACATGATATCTCCAAAAGTTCCCAATGAAACTCTCTGTGGAGGGGTGGATAATAGGCTACGGGAGAACTGTCAACACAATATCTCCAAAAGTTCTCAACGAATTTCTATGACATTTTTGGGGATGGGTGTATAATTGGCTATGGAAGAACTGACTAAAACTTTGAGCGGATTCTTGCATAATTACCTCCCCTACATCGTAATTATATGTCCAAACCACATAATATCGCCAAATTTTCTGCTCTGTCTGCAAGATATCTCCAAAGGTTATTGATGAATTTCAATCAGATTTTGTGGAAGGGTGGAGAATAGGCTACCAAAGAACTAATCTTGGAGCTGATCCATGCACAATTACTTCCCCTACCCCGTAATTTTGCCAAAATCTCATGTCTGTCAACACAATATCTCCAGAAGTTCTCAATTAATTTCTATGAGATTTTGTGGATGGGTAGACAATAGGCTACGGAGGATGTGATTAAACTTTGGGCCAGATCCATGTGTAATTACTTCCCTCGAGAGTTCTGGAAAATTGTCCTCAGCAGTGTTTCTGATTGGATAAAAATATTTATGATGTTTATCCAACTGTCTCTTAATAAGTTAATCTAAAAAGTTCATCTTCTTGCTGGTTTGGTTTTAGTTTGAAACATATCATCAAATGACATCAATTAATATTATTCACAAAATAGTATTAATAATGATAAAATGAAACAACCAATAAAAATAAATGTAATTTCCACTCACTTGACATAATTTTCCACAAGTCCCCATAACTGTTTTGTGCTGTCAGCTTTCTCACTTTCAACCTTTATTCTGAAGAGGAAAAAACAATATCAAAACCATCACAAACCAATCATGAGTCGATTGTGCAACAACATTTTTCAAGTTTGATTTTGTCTAATAATATGGTTTGCTATTAACCAACTGTTTAAAATATTTTCTAGTTTTGTTTCTAATGAAAAACATTTAAATTACAGAAAGTGTCAGGATAAACAAGCTAACTCTAAAAAATATACCTGCAAGCGTGTTTTTCAGAATTACTTTAATCCTGTACATCTTGAAATGTTCTGATGGACAAAAAATTGACATTTGAGTTTTGGTAAAATATGAATTAAGCCAAAAGGCAAGGATATTGAATGTAATTCATAATAAAAGAGATAAGAAGTTCAAGGTTTTTGAAAGTCCTGCTAAAGTTATAAAATAGCAGATATGATTGATATTCTTACTATTTATTCTTTTTATTGTTTTGTTGAATGTTGCTTCTTATGGCTACTATTGATTTACAATTGTTTTTGCTTTTTTTATTTCCTTTTATTTACTTTGTGGTTGGAGAGTTCTTGGGCATTTTTCCTAAATGAATTTTACTGCATTTGTGCAGCTACACAATCTTCATTTAAAAATACTTTATATTTCACTTACTTGTTCTTCCAGTCATTAAATGGAATTTTTCTGACTGGGAAGCCATGGCCATTCATCCATTCAAACACCCAGCTAAAAATAAATAATTATTCAGGAATTACTTTTATTTATTCATATTCATGTATGAAGGGTTTTATTCTTCTTGGCTGGCTTATGTATGCTTTTATAGGTATTACTTTCTAAACATAGGGATAAATAGGGATCACAATCCCTTCAGATGAATATTATATAATATTCATCTGAAGGGATTGTGATCCCTATTTTGAGAAGCTCTGTATTAGAATTTACTACGTTACTTCAGTATTGAAAACTTTTCTTCATGAAGATCATTTGTTTTAATTTATTTCTCATATAGACTCTTCATAATTAATGATGTAAGTTATATTACCTTATTTACAAATAAACAGATATGTTCTCTAGATAACCGAGTGATTCAATGAAAATTATTTATTGAAAATATGTCTAAAACTTAAATGAAAATCAAATCAAAATAACATTTCATGTTATTAGTAGAATTTTTTATAGTTAAAAAATCTTCATTTGCATTTATCAGACACACACATTTGCACTGTGCTCTTAATATGATTAATTTGAGTTTTTACACAAATCAACAATCTTAATTTTTCGAATCGACCCGCGGGCGACATGATTCTTTAAAACAAGAGTAGTTTTAATTGAGTACAGATTTTATGGTAGTTGAGTTTTTACACAAAGCAATGATTTTAACTTTGTAATAACCTTTGTGAAACTCATTCAATTCTAATGAAATCTACGTCATCTTTATTTTATTCTGAGTAACTTTTTCTATGACAGCAAGTCACAAAAATTGCTCTAAAAAACACTAGATACAAAGTTTTAACAAATTTTCACATTCTTCTTGTTTTTGCTAAAGATTTGCTGTAAGAAACCGGAGACCTGAATTAGAAGAAACTTTGCAGGCATATGTAACATGAACCTGGGAATGTTGTAGGCTACAGAAAACAAGGATTTCCCCCCTTTTGTAAACATTATAACAAGAGCTTAGTTTTTAGCATTATACATACAAGGCAGATAAGCTACAGTGAGCCACATTTGGTTCATAAGTCTATGTCCCAAGGGCAAGTGGTTAAGCACATCTAGCAACCTGCCTGGTGGTTGTAGGTTTAATCTGTGGGTCAAGTAGTGCTGAAAATCATATACGCCGATTCAGTGTAAAAGATGGACAAGCGACACTGCTAGGTCGAATTGACTAGGAAGAATAACCGATACTCCCCCATCCCCGAACGAGAACAATCTACCCCCATGGATTGAATAACGGGTTTCCTAAGTACGACAGATACTTTGAAAATGCTGAAATGTTGTGGCAATAACACTAGTCCGAATAAATCAGTGAATACTAATGATGATTCCTCATCTCAGAAATCCATAACCAAATTATATTGTATTACTTGAGATTAAATATTAACATTAAATACAAGTTATCCATATATATATATATATATATATATATATATATATATATATAGATAGATATTTTGTAAAATTTGTGATAATTTTGTTCGGCATTAGGAAATACTGAAATATAGTTTACAATACCTTTACATATAGAGATTAATTTACAAATACTGGAGTAGAAGTATAGGAAATAAAAAATCTTGAAATGCATGAATCAGCAAATTCTCAATTCAAATAGCAAGCTAATTGTTTACCCTGAAGTTATAAATGACTTTTAAAAAGAAGAAAGTCATGAAATCTTGAAGAAAATAGGACCAGTAAGAAAAATGCTTACCTGCACAATGTGTTATAATCGTAAAAACTTAAAAAACACTGAACAGGAAAGAATATTTTAACATAAAATAGAAAAATATTACTATCATTATAATTATTGTGGCTATAAAGTTAGTTGTTTAAGAATGTGTATATGCATATGTAAGCATGAATATATATGTATGATGTATGTCTCAAAATGGTAACTATTTAAAACATACAAAAATAACAATTCACACTAATTATTACAAAATTAGTAATAAAATATAAATATGAAATATCTGAAAACATCAAGATTTCCAGCAATTCAGCAACCCCATTTTAAAAGGATAGATCTTATATAAATGCACTTTATATCATATTTCAGTGATTTTTGCACACATCAACAATCAAATTCAAAGTGACTTCTAATAAGCCTTTCAAAAAACAGCAAAATTAATTTACATAAAAGAAAGGCCTTGTTGCTATTCTTGAAATGTCAGCAACAAAAGAAGTGATGATGAAAGAATTAATGAATTTTACCAAAACAAACATTTTTCATGTGCTTACTTGCTTTTTGCTGGTTTTGTATTGATCAAATGCAAAGTTTTTCCCACAGCTTGAGCCAAATCTTGGGTTATTCGTACAATCAGATTTGCTGTAAAATCGACTGGTGTCATCTCTATACTCCAGTTTTCTTCTGGAGCCACTTTATACATTGCACATGCCTTGAGCATCAAAAGAGTAAAATCCTGTGGATTCCAGTTGACATTTTCTCTGTCCCCAGATAGATTTCCTAGGAATAAAATGATTAACAGAAAATCTTACTGACAACTAAAAGGAGACAGAGAAACAACTATGCATGACAAGACCTCCCAAAAATGAAGTGCCCACTTGTGCTTACAGCCATGTCTGTAAAGAATTAGTGGGTTTGGATGGTTTTATCATCTCTAATACAATGCGAAAGTCGCTATTTTTGTGTGTGACTATGTATGTATGTATGTATGTATGTCTGCAGTGAGCATCATGGTCAAACTAAAATTCCCAAGGATCTGATTTTTTGCATGGATATTGACTTAACCCGGGATAAAACATAGGCTATTTTGTTTTTTGAAAATTCCAACACTATCAAGTTTTCAGCCACAGAACAACAAGAGTTCATCTAAAAAGATAGATACATCAATAGAAAGGTTTTTATAATCAGACAAAATGTTTCCCTTTATTGATAGTTATTTTGTATCTATTATCAAATGATAATAAAAATCACTCAAACAGAATTATTTCATTACTACACTATTTGTTTGGTAATGTCTTTATTGGACAGCTAATTGCACATCATTGCACACAATTATTACAGTTGTATGGAAAGTCTTGTAAATGCAGAAAACAGACTCATTATGGGGTCATCTGGTTAAGAGCACATTCAGAACATACTGCATGAATTTCTCAAAGAATGACAGGACACATTAACACTTCTATGCATCACAACACATTTTATTCTACTCTTTCTTCAAAAAAGTAGCACATCCATGGCCAAAAGTAGCACATGTTATGATGTAAATTGTAATAGGAATCCCAGGAAACAATATTCTCTCATTGCTGACAAACTCAATAACCAGTATTAACAGAATTCAAAGTTTTACCAATAGAAGTGTATGTCAAAACACTGGGTCTGAAAAAGATAATGCCTTTGTGCATTCTAACATAAATATGTAAACATTATCAGTAGTAAACATCAGTCAACTGCCAGAGGTGTTTTAATGCACCATACAGTATTAATTTTTGAGGATTTTTGTGTTTTCAAGCAAGAATCTTTTATGCCTTTTCAAAGTTTTTAAAAAGAAAGATTTCAGAATTTTGTTTGGAGATATTTTAGCTCTTCTTTTTATTCATTGGCAAAATGTATTCAAATGTAATATTAGAGATGGGAGACTTAGATCTTTGGCTTCAGACATGTTAAAGATCTTAGTACTAAAACCGTAAAAAGCTTTGCTATGCACTGACAGTAGGATCCACTAATTATTTTAATAATTATTCTACAAAGCAAAAACCCACTTTTGATAGGAGTAACTTTTGAATTGGTTTTAGTCTCCGATATGCTTTAAATTTTAATTATGACAAAAGTTATTTTTCAGATATGACTGGGTTATAGTGAGAACTATTACAACTTACCTAATCTGTATATAACAGTTGGAAGACCTCTTTTCTTTGCTCTTTCTACCAGTAACTCAGCCACCCACTTTGACTGGGAATAACCTTCAGTCAGTTGATCATGATAGACTGCAATGTCATCATCCTCACCACAATTGGTAAGTCTATGTGGAAACACACCATCAGTGCTGAAAATAAAATCTTTTTCATACAATAATTCTCACTGATAATTAAGCTCATGTCACTTTCTAATTTCATACCCAAAATTCATCAAAACAGGAGACACAAAGATCCTTGACATTTTCACATTTTGGGTTCTGTTTTTTTAATCCATCATTCAATAATTTTCTATCATTTGGTTATTAGAATAAAGAAAGTTTAAAATTATCCCATATATCTGGTGATAATTTTGTACTTTCTCAGGTAGTCATGGTTTTAAAAAAATTGTATTACTAGAATTAGAAACCATCAACCAAAACTGTCAACATAGGTTTCTTCAGTTTTTAAGTTGGTCTGGCTGGCTATGTATGTATATATCATATGTACATGCTGTATCAATGGAGTTAGAGAGCTGAAAATTTCAACATTTACTCATTATGTCTAGAAAAAACATTTTTTTTTGTTGAAAATTCTCCGTCTAAATAGGTGACTGTTCAATTTGCAATGTAGGTTTTTCCTAAATTGGTCCCTTAGTTTGTGTCACGCTTGTTTTTTAAAAATTCAGACATAATTGTCCAACAAAATGCGAGAGAAGTAACTTATTTATTGATCACCCCTTTTTCCAATTATTTAATGCTGCCTGAAGATGTTGGTCATGTGACAGTTTCTATTGAGTGACTAACCAGACCTGTCTTCTTTTTCTTTTTTTGTACTATTGAACTGTGTTTAGTTTAACCCAGTTGCTTACTTCCCAAAAACAATTGATAACTTGCAAGTGTGGCCTGAAATAAAATTATTAATGAAAGGATACAAGGTGATTTAGTTGGTTGAACATCAGAAAAGACAAGAGTTTAAAATTCATTGCAATTAATATTGAAGTATTCCATTTTCTTCTTACCTTATATGATGAAGTGGTTTCACTTTACCAGTAAAAGCAAACAAAACAACATTCTGTGTTCCCAGAACATTTGGTCCTTGCAGAGCCTAAAAACATTGAAAAGTGCAAGTTAAAATCATTCAAACTGAATGTTTTTAGAGTGCTTGATATTTTTATTAAAACTGTTGACACAACAGCCAAATCCTTTGGGACACTATTTTATAAACTAACAACAGCAATGTGATTACTAAACATCCCTTTGCCCTCTGCTTATAGTCATTTACTAAGCTTAGTTTAACACAAGGCCACAAGCATGGGTCATCTAGATCAAATATCAAACTCATACACAGTAGCAATGGTCTGCTGAGCACATTACCCCACCTTCTTATGCCCATTGATTTATAACTTTCACTTATGTAGCTTCTTGAATGGATTCAATTTATTTCACAAGCTTTTATTTTATTTTATTGCTTCTATTTCAGAAGTTGGATTTTGTTTTGCAGTCTAGAATCACATTCGGAACTACCACACATCTCTCACACACAAATGCGTATATACTATTACTATACAATTATACTGAGTAAGTTATGTCAGTGTTTCTTTCATTGTGACATTGTGAATAGCATAGGATTAATTTTATTCAGTCTGGAGAATATGATAAAAAAATATTAATTTTTCCAATTTTTTTCAGTAGAAAGCTTCAATGTCAATGAAAATCCAATATAACCTTCATCTACAGGTATGATTCAGCAAATAAACACTTTGGTAAGTCACAATATATAAACCAAAAGACAAATTCAGATATATATTGCATAGAAGTGCATTTTATAATTAAAAATGTATCCAAAGTAAAAAAAGGAAAAAACAGGAGTTATTTTTGCATTTGTACAAATCTGAAGACAAGAATTTCATATTTCTTTCTTGGAGGGCAAACATATTTCAACTATTTATCCAAAGAAATGTTCATGTAGCCATTTACCTTCTTCCAGCAGAAAACAGACTTTTTATTTCTAACTTTTTTTTCTTTACATTTTTACATTTTTCTTTAGATGTAAAATACAAACCCATTCATAAGGGATAGAGGAATGTTTAAAATGAACTCAGTGAACTCACGATGTATGGGTAGGCCAGATTAACAGAAGCAGCTGCATGGATGATGAAGTCAACCTCAGTACACATGTGCATGTATTCTTCTTCATTCATTCCTAAGTTCACAATCGCTACATCACCTGGAAAACAGTACATGGATTAATTACTGAGAAATATTATCTCATAGAGAATCTGGTTATTGTATAAATATTATTACATTTGAAGGAAAGATATTTGTATAATTTCTAATAATTACTAGTGGCAAAGAAAAGAAATACCAGCACATGTATATAAATATATATGAATGAATATCCATTAGATGTATCTTTTTGTGTGTATCGAGCATTCTCCGAAAATAAAGGTCTACTGTGATTCT
>VCCN01000258.1:6043671-6067676 GCA_006491835.1 Architeuthis dux | reverse complement strand
CCCCCCCTAAGTTTTGTCAATTGAATATCCCCACCCCTGAGTTTTGACAAGTGAACATCCCCCCTCCCAAGTTTTGTCAATTGAACATCCTGCCCCGCTAAGTTTTTCTGAATTGAACATCCCACCTCTAAAGCAGTCCAAGGAATTTAGGGAAAGTTATGGCAACTGGGTAAGAAGTAGAACTTAACAGGCAATGGGTCCTCGACAGGCAGAGGAAGCATGCCGTCGGCCTCAACAGGCTTGGAGCATGCCATCGGCCTAGAGTTGACGAAGCAAATCACTTCAACATCCTCCTCCTTCCTAAACCAGTCTAGTGGGGAGGATGTGAAAGTGATCCAAATTTTTCAGTAAATTCAAACAATTGGGAAAAACCTTTTTACGCATCATCAGTATGAATATTTGAAAAAAGTTAATGACTATGCTGAAAATAAAACATTTAGGAAACTTTAGTCGTATGTCCCTTATAGAGCTTAAAATGATTTGGAGATAGAGGAAGAAAATATTTCTATTGATAACTGGTTTGAATTTAGTTTTTAACAAGTAACTTTGTTGCAATGGGGAAGATTTTTAGATTGCACAAATGTCTGACATGATCGGTTCTATTAATACTGGCATCATATTTATCATCATACCATACAACAAAAAGGGTGAAAATTTTTGTTCAGTTGAAAATCCTGTTTAAAAATAATACTATTGAAAATATCAGCATGTTCATTTGTGTTAAGGATCCCAAGTAGCTATATTAATTCTGGATAGTCTTAAATACTTACTAAATTTCTTACATGCTATTTTTCAGTTTATTTACAAAATGACAATTAAAATAATTAAAGCTAGTTTTTTTGTTTTTTTTTAAAATTAATATATCATGAAAAAAATTTGGTTTTGCTATATATTCATAAAGTATTGTATTTTAACATGTAAAACAAAAATAATGTAAATCAAATCAAAGTGATTGTATCTTATAAACCAGGGGTAGGCAACCTATGGCCCGTGGGCCAGATCCAGTCTGCAAAGAGATTTTGACTGGCCTGTGAGCAAATATTGGGAATCTATGCTTACTTTTTATGTTTTAAATATTCTTTGTGTCTTTTTAACAGATTCAAAAGATTCTTTGTGTCTTTTTAACAGATTCAAAAGATACATTGATTGAAATAAACTGCGACTAAATTGAGTTCTTTGATTAATAATTGGCATCCTTGGTTAAGCACAAATGATTTTTTAGCATGCATTATTCATTGATTTGAGGCAAAATAGAACTATACATATTTCAGTGGACAATTCCCATATTTCAAGCATTTTAGGGGCATTTATCTGGCCCACCTTCAACTCATTGATATGCGATCCACCCCGCAGAGGCAAAAGGGTTGCCAACCCTTGTTATAAACTATCATTTCAATGGGCACTGAACTTTTTTCTTTAAAATTCTGATCTACATAGCATGGAAAAAGTGTCAGTTAACTCCTATCTTGGGCTTACATTAAAAAAGAACTTAGAAAAAGTTCTTAGAACTCAACATTTTACAGATGGATAGATAGTAAAATGAACCAAGTTATGTTTCAATTTAAAAGGAACTGCCTATTTGCTTTCATTAACTTTAATCGTTCAGCTTTAATTTGCTAAAGAAATTAATAACAACTGACAATTCTTTTATTAGTTGAAGGTTATTATTGTTTTTACAAGTAAAGTTATCTGAAAACCTAAAAAGCAATAATACTGCAATGTCAAAATCACACAAATTTGCCCACCCCCTAGTTTTAAACATAAACCCTATTAGACCCTGCAAGTTAATATTCCCAAATTTGTCCACTTTAAAGAGTAAAGCCATTACTTTTTAATATATTAAAAAACATTTTTAACACAGAGATCATGTTTTTTTATGGCTATACCTACATGGACATAAAAGTGGCAAAAAACATCAACTCTGTGTAAAAAAGAAAAACAAATTATGTTCCCTCATAAAACTACCGTTCATTCACAAAAACAAAAAAAAGTTAATTTCTCTGATACTAAAATCACTTCATCTGATATCATCAGCAAGACCTAGGAACAAGAGAATTTTTGTTTCTACCCACACATACGCATGCAGGGCCCCACATTAAACCCAGACCTTGTGTTGAATTTGTCCTCATGGGTAGGCGAATAAATATG
The DNA here is from genome assembly GCA_006491835.1 of Architeuthis dux. NCBI lineage: Eukaryota > Metazoa > Mollusca > Cephalopoda > Oegopsida > Architeuthidae > Architeuthis > Architeuthis dux. The sequence goes on along the minus strand of VCCN01000258.1, from coordinate 6,065,528 downwards.
ATACTTCATGATGGGAAGATGAAAAGATAACATGGAACTTTGTCTTCATAGTAATTATTAAACTAAGAGTAACATTGTCTATAACTTTGAGAAGAGTCATTAACATACCAACTTTTGTTTGGACAATCTAATCTCTTCTTCCTATCTTTGATGCTGACACAACGTTTGGCCGATTCATTCTATGGCCTTCTTCTGGTATACACCTAAAGAAGACCATATAATGAATTGGCTGAAAAGTAGTTTCAGTCGATTCATTCTCAATCGACTGAAACTTCTTCCCATTTCTCAATGTAATTTTTTAATGAATCTTGATCAATTCTATCTTGGCTGAATATTACTCCTACAAAAATGCAAAAATAAATGGAAAATTTTAAAATGGTTTTCAGATTTATTCATTAAAGAATTCTATGGGGTAGCTTGTTCTGGTTTTGTCGTTAGAGGCATTAGGAGTATTTAGTTTTAACTAACTTCCTTCAAAAAGATTGCTTTTCATTCTTTGATCTTTCTTTTGATATGGTGAAGGTGGGCATCTCAACGTCATCTCCGTGAATGTCTACCACGTACAGTATACTCTAGTATGCTGTTGTTGTTTACAGATGTGTATCCAGGTGTCGGTGGCTTGTCTAGGATCTGCTCAAGAAAAGCTTTGGTCCAAACACTGAGAACAACTCATCATATTTGGATTGGGTCTTTTTTGTCATGCACAGGACATCATAATAATTATGTAGTGTTCTCATCACCCTATGGATGACTGTGTTAATCACAACCTGGTCAGTTTCACCCCACGCATTTGAGAGAACTACCATCCTTTCTAAGCTCCTCAGATACCACGACACAAGACCTGTTCCTCAATTATTTCTACAGTTGGTTAAATGGTGAACATAGTAAAACAATTACGCATTTTATTTAATTGAATTTGACTAGTTTTTACCTTCATCTTGGTTTTTGTTGTTTTTGTATATAACTTTCGATTTGGGCCGTTGTTTCTATGGCAACGAATGACAGCCCTGTCAAGGGAAGCAATGAGAGACATTTACCATGGTTAATTCTTGCAGTTCGAACCTTCATGCTTAATATTCAATTCATTGTAAACTACAATAGAGCCACACCTTTAAGTTTCATAATAGAAGCTACTGTTTCCTTGTCAATTTGTTGATTCACGTTATTCGTGTTTATTCATCGCTTGTATTTTGCCGTTTTGCATTCAAACACTATGCATGTTATATTTGTTGATTCATGATGTTCGTGTCTATTTCACTTGTATTTGTTGTTCTGCATTCAAACGCTATGTATGATATATCTGTTGATTTATGCTACGATAGTAGCTACTGTTTCCTTGTTGATTCATGATGTTCATGTCTATTTCGCTTGTATTTTGCCGTTTTGCATTCAAACATTATGTATGTTGATTCATGCTGTTTTTAACTGCATTTGTTTATTTGCCTAATTAGTGGCTTCATTGTTATATTGCAGTTTTCACATTGTAATGAGACTTCAGAGACAAATAAAGATTGTTTATGTATATCAATAAGAAGTGTCGACTTTTTTTGTAACCGGTGTAGTTACAGTGAAAATGTGGCCTAATCCCATCCTACCGAGGTGCTTCATCTCGCAATTACAAAGTCAACAATGTTGGTTCTGTACTGACAAGGAGTTGGTTCTGTTCTGACAAGGAGATCTGTTTGCGACAGACGCCCAACAACCAAAATGTTGGAGCTTAAAGAGCAAGAATCTGCTCAAAGAGAAAACAAATTTAAATCAGCATATGACAACTGGAAGATCCAAGTTAGAAAAGTTTGCTCTAAATAAAAGCATGTGTGCTGCGAGGAGGATTTGTGCGAGATGGTGGACGTAGTTGAGAAGCTGGAGTTAGAACTGAAGGAGCCCAGAATTATGGAGGAAAATGGATGCATGCACAGCCATAACAGCAGACTTAGTATGACTGATGAGAGTACGCCTCACTGAAGAAATAGAAGAGTTTGATGCTAAGGCGGAAAAATCAAGCTTACGCCTGCTGCTCAACAGTGATTACGCCATGTCCATATATGGATCTACAGTTTCCAGAGCCACTGTACTCAGCCACCGCTCCAACCATCCCTCAGAATTACCAAGCATTTCAGCTAAGAGAGCAGAGGTAGCTGCAGAGGTAGCCGCAGAGCTAGCTGCAAGGAGAGCTGAAATCGAGATGGAAGCTGCCATTGACGCACAAAACCAGCAACTGAAGAGGCTGGAAACTCAAAGAGACCTCAAAGTTATTGAGGCAAAGCTCAGAGTGTACACAGAAGAGGAGTCAAAAGGAAGGAGCGAGAAATGCAGTGAAGCAAAAGATCCCAGTCCGCTTGCTCCTTTTACAGGAGGTCAGGGAGGGCATGTTACTCCAAACGAAGCATCCTTACTGCAGACATTACAGGAGTCAATGGCCCTCAATCGACTTCCAGCCCCAGAACCTGGTGACCCTCTGAAGTTCATTGAGTGGAGCACAACCTTCAAGGCTCTTATAGAGAGATGATGCTCATATCCCACAGACAAGCTCTTCTACTTGCAAAGGTAGGTTGACGGGGAGGCAAAATCTGCTCTGGAAGGTGGTTTCTACAGAAAGGACAAAGAGGCCTACCAACAAGCATGGGAGAAGCTGAATGCCAGATATGGTCACTCCTTTGTAGTACAGTGTGTCTTCAAAGTAAAGCTTAACAGGTAGCCAAAGATTGGTGTAAAGGAGTACCTTAAGTTAAGGGAGTTCAGCAACTTCCTGCAAGCATGCAGCAACGCTATGTCTTACATCAAAGGTCTGCAGGTACGACTGCGAGGAGAACCAGAAGATGCTGGTTAAACTCCCTGATTGACTAATGTCCAGGTAGAACCGTCACGTCACGGAACAGCTGGATCAAGCCAAAGACTATCCAAGCTTCAGAGAGTTTGCTTCATTTGTCTCCAAAGAAGCATGCATAGCATGCAACCCAGTGTTGTTATTGCTGGCATTAAGGTTTTCGGATGAGAAGCCATTTGAAGAGACGAAGCGTCCAAAGGCAAACACCTTTGCCACCAGTGTGAAGGCCTCGGATACATCAGGTACCACAGCCAGACCCAATAACCAATCCAAGTGCATGTGTTGTGGAGAAAACCACTCCATACACAAATGTCAGAGGCTAATAGAAAGGTCTGTAGAGGAAAAGAGGCAGTTTGTCATGGACAATAAGCTGTGTTTTGCATGTCTGAGAAGAGGACACATCTCCAAAGGCGGCAAGAACAAAGCCATGTGTGGCATATGCAAAAAGCCCCATCCAACTACACCACATGAAGACCGTCCCTCTGCAGACAAATCTTCTCCACAAAGCGTCCTACAAACCGAAGTAAACACATCCTCACTATCATGCTGTGTGAATGGAGGTGAAGGTGGGAGCACTTCTATGATTGTTCCAGTGTGGATCTAATCACCCACCATACCTGATTTTGAAACCCTGGTGTATGCCTTACTGGATACCCAGAGCAGTCACACATTTGCTCACCAGGAGTTGTGTGAAAAGTTGCAGGCAGTAATAGAGCCAGTAAAGCTAAAGCTTTCCACTATGATGGGAAAGGACTCGATAGTGAAGAGTCAGAGAGTTACTGGGATCAGAGTCAGGGGGTTCTCCTCGGAAACATAGATCTGCCTCCCGCTTGAGCATGCACACAGAACAGCCAATAGGTGGAAACACCTTGCAGTCATAGCGAAAGAAATGCCTCCACTAATTGATTGTGGCATGGAGCTCCTAATTGATTATGACTGCTCCAGAACACTGACACTACAAAGGATCATCACTGGAGATGACTATGAGCCCTGCGCCATTAAGACTAACCTAGGTTGGAGCATCATAGGAAACACACCACAGCATGTGAACTCAAGCAATGTAACTGGTCTACATCATCTGAGTCCAATTATGCAGACACCAGATCAGGAGAAAAGAGTATATAGTATAAAGAAGATATTCAGTTCTTGCCGACCTTAGGGGAAAGCATCCAACAGAATGAGTGTGGCCACCTTGAGATGCCCCTTCCCCTCAAAGGACGCCCCCACCTCCCTGACAATAAGAAACTCACCTCAGTCCGATTGAAACATCCTAAAGGAAACCTGGACAAATTTCAAAATTCAATCCTAAATACTGGCTGCACTACGTAAAATTCACAGAAGAGGTCTTCAAGGATGGCGATGTGGAGAGGGCAGACAAGCAACCAGAGCATGGAAATGAATGGTATATCCCACACCAAGGGGTTTACCGCCATAGGATGCCAGATTGGCCGGGCTAATTAGGAACACATGTTCCTACACATACACACACACACACACCACCAACCATTCTCATCACCCTATATATGACCGTGATAATCAGAGCCTGGTCAGTTTCAGCCCACGTGTCTGAGAGAACTACCATCCTTTCTGGGCTGCTCAAAACACGAAAACCAAGATCTGTTCCTGAATTATTTCTACAGTTGGTCAAGAGGAGAACACAGTAAAAACAATTATTCACTTTATTTAATTGAATTTGAATAGTTTCTACCTTCATCTTGGTTTTGGTTGTTTTTGTATATAACTTTCAATTTGGGCAGTTGTTTCTATGGCAACGAATGACAGCCCTGTCAAGAGAAGCAACGAGAGACATTTAGCATGGTTTATTCTTGCAGTTCGAACCTTTATGCTTCGATTCATTGTAAACTACGATAGAAGCTACTGTTTCCTCGTCAATTTGTTGATTCACACTATTCATGTTTATTCATCGCTTGTATTTTGTCGTTTTGTGCTCAAACACTATGTATGTTATATTTGTTGATTCATACTGTTTGAGCTGCACTTGTTCGCTTTGTATGCCGTTTTGTGTTCAAGCATTATGTATGTTGATTCATGCTGTTTTTAACTGCATTTGTTTATTTGCCTAATTCGCAGCTTCATCACTTATATTGCAGTTTTCACATTGTACTGAGACTTCAGAGACAAATAAAGATTGTTTATGTACATCAGTAAAAATTGTCAACCTTTTTCATGACCGGTGTAGTTACATGTATCCTGTTCGCATTGATTCTTCCCAGATAGGGTAACTGAGGACATTTTTTCAAAATATCTTCGACTCCATTGGCTGAGTGTTCATTTATTTCATTGATAGCTTTTATATTGTCAAATTGTATATCACTAATACTTGTTTTGCAATTGATGTTTAATTTGGGTAACTTTTTGTTTGGAGAATTTGGATAACTGAAAACACTGGTATACTGGTCTTGCAAAATATCTGCCATTTTTTATGCACTCGTAGCATCTGAGAAGAAAGTCTGATAGGTTATCGTTTACTGTCAGAATAACTTTTTCTTCTTTAATTCTTTGTTGTACCTTGATAGTTTCTTTGATTTTCACTTCAATGGAGTAAATTTCATTGCTAATTTTTTCCAACATTTTAGAATTTGAATTAACTGATTTTATTGCTTTTAGTTTGTCTTTCAGTTTTACACGTTTCCATTTGAGGATATATCTCTACTAAGTTTGTTCTTGTTTTTGATTTGCTTCGCTTCGGCTTGCAATAAATCTCACAGACTTGCAGCGCAGTAAGGCGTAATAGTTTAGGGAATTCTTGCTGTGTGGAAATTCATCTTAATTCGTCCCAGTCTATTAATTTTGTCATAATCTGCATCTTGTAGGTTGAGGTTTCTAAAGGTGTGATTTTGGAATTGTGTATTTATGCTTCACCTTGGTTCTTTGTTTTTAGTAGTATTATTAACACTAATTTGTGATCTGATAAACTTGTGTCTTCAGATGAGGCATGATTAATCGTGTTTATATCGTTGGTGAGTAAGAGATCCAATGTGTTATTAACTCTAGTCGGATGGTTTATACATTGGGACATGAAATTAACTGCAAGAAAGTTTAATAGTATCTTTTCACTTTTTGTCGATTCTTCACTCATGTAATGTTCAATGTTTATAGTGCTCCATGAGATGGAAGGGAGATTAAAATCTCCCCTTATCATAGTATCGTAATTAGAGGTCGACTGATTAATCAGGCCGATATTTGACATTTTGAGATAATCAGCATCAGCCAAATATTAAGTGTCATGAGGACAATTTTTATTCTAATAGAAAAATGTACTTTTTAATTTAAAATTAATACTGAAAGGTTGAAAGAGGCAAAAAAGCATGTCATTTTTCATGATTGGCGAGATCAAAGGGTTGACCGAGTCAGAGGTGGGGTAGGAAAGTCCAGAGAGACGACCGTACAACACAGAGTGAGGGGGTATGGATGGCGGAGACAGTCTTCTTTCTTTCCTACGAAAGAAAGGAAGGGAAGGCTTCTTTAGCTGTCGGCTGGTTGTCACTGGAAGCAAAACGAAGAAAATATGGGAGGGGAATAAAATAAAGGGTAAACATTGAAGTGTTTATAACTAATGTATACACTTCATAAATTTTCATTTCCCAAACATTTAATTTTCAAATATTTTTCTGTGTTCAAGTGAATAATACATTATTTTAGATGCAAAAAACGAAAAACATATCAGCCAGTGGCCACACTGCTCTCTAAATATCGGCATTGCATCAGCATCGGCCAAAACCAATATCAGTCAACACTAATCATAATGTTTAATTGATGTTTGATTGTTTATATATTTTTGTATGCTACGATGAGGTTTGATGATTCAAAACAAAACAAAAAATAGGTTGTTCAATAAATTTAATGTAAAAAATAAATGATTTTTATTTTATTTTTTACTTAAATCAAGCATATTTTTTGTCCACACAATTTTTTTGATTCACTAGAAATTTTTAACAACAGTATTTTTTGTGATAATATATATTAGCATTTATTTTTTATACTTTGAGTTCATGCACACCTTTTATTTTAAAATCTTGGCTTTTTTCTACTTTCAGAATTCTATGGATGGTTCCCATCTATGCTCTTAATGCGGTAAGTTATTCTTATATTTAAAATAAATTTATCTATAGAATATATCGAAGCAAAGCTTACAAAATTATATTTAACTGCAACAAATAATGCAAAACTTTTCTAGATTTACATTGTGCATCTATTTTAAATGTTTTATATGTTGTTGTTTTTTTTTCAAATTAAAACAAAAGCTACAAATGCTTCAGTTTATGATTGAGCTTAGATACAGTGGATTAGGTACAAAACATTACACCATAATAACTGTAATTGAATAGGAATTCCAATGAATGATTAATTACTGTTGAAAGGTAAGCCGTTGGTCAGTCTTTATCATATGTAATATAATAAAGGCATTAATAGAACAGTCCAGTACCAGTAGGATTAATAGAACAGTCTAGTACCGGTAGGATTAATAGACCAGTCCCGGTAGGATTAATAGACCAGTCCCGGTAGGATTAATAGACCAGTCCAGTATTAGTAGGATTAATAGACCAGTCCAGTATTAGTAGGATTAATAGACCAGTCCAGTATCAGTAGGATTAATAGACCAGTCCAGAACCAGTAGGATTAATAGAACAGTCCAGTACCAGTAGGATTAATAGAACAGTCTAGTACCGGTAGGATTATGCTGAAAATCCTAATATTTTTAAAGCAGCAAATATTCTTGAACAGCAAAGAATATGCAGTGTGAGGTGTGTTCCATGGTTTCCACGCAATCAGTAAAAGGAACAACACTCTGTCAAATCCACCACCAGTCCTAATGCAAAAGACTTTCTCTGCTGACCTAGAGCACCAGCTAGGTGAACGATGGTTCATTGTTGAGATATTTCAAACCAGTCCCCCAAGCAATATTCCTTCTTCATCGAGCCAGCTATTCGATCAAGGTGTGTTGTCACTCACTGTAGAAGGAACACTTATTTTGTGCACACTTCTCAGGTCCCAAAATACTTTTTTGGCATCCTTTTTCCCAAGGTTGCCATTATTTTCTAGCATCAACATCCAGTCTAGGGAGTGTAGCCATACAGTATCTCGATAGCATTCCTAGACCACCTTCAGAAAGATGGAAGCAACAGATCTCCCAACATATCACAGGAGTCCTGTAGTGCCAGAAGATTTTAAACAGGGCTCTTTCTAATGATGTTACATAGGCCGATAGGACAGAAAATCCTGAAAGTCAGTAAAGGATCAAGTGATAAAGGTGTGAGCCACACACTTTAACCATGCCCTTTAAATAAAGATTCTTTCAAGACCACTAGGTGGCAATGGCCTCAATCTTCTCCAGTATCTCCAACCAATTCTTTTCCAAATGGAATCTGTTCCCAAACCAGACACCTAGAATCTTGCACAGTCCTCAGTCCAAGCAAGGCTTCCTAAGAGGAAGAAAGCTCTCCACGTGCCCAAGTGCAACCCAACCGATTTGTCATGGTTAATTTTGACTCTTCTTATCATCTCATGCATTCTGATTTCATTGTTGTTCTCCTCTATCTCAATATTGCTCATTACAGATAAGGAAATGTTATCAGCATGTGCAGTAAGCCTGGCTGGCCAAGTTTGAAGTTCTTCTTATCTTACAAATAGTCCATTAATATTAATAAACTTTGTATTAATTTACTCAAAAGATATGGGTATAACTTTTTGGTCTATTGGGAAAAGTCATTTTTCATCTATATTTACTTTGATTTACCTATCAATTAGATTTCAATTACAAAATATAATTATAAATTTGTCTTTTTCCTAAAACCAATAAGACAAAATATCAACCAAAATATTACTATTTCCAATTTGAAACAAATAAAGTAATTAAGCCAGATGAATGGATAGGAGAGCTTAAATTCATTAATGAAATAATATATAAAACTTCACTTTGAAAAACTATGGAAAATGACTTAAAGGGAGAGGAAGATGTTTTTGAAGATTTTGTATTATTAAGACAAACGTGCAGCTGTGGTTGTAAGAATAAGCATAAAAGAAATAAGTATAAAAGGATATACAAGAAAGGAATGAATTAGCCACAACTGTCAGAAGTATATTATCAACATTCATGGTCTTTTTTTTACCAGTCAAGTTTTTTACACCTATTCTATTTTATGGTACAAAATATTGGCATACTGCAAAGTTACACTAATTAATTAAATGGAATAAATATTTTTCAATTATATTTCATATAAAAGATATATATTTTGTGAGCAATAGAATTTTCAGATTTATTCATTGTGGTTGTATTTTCATAATACTGTATACATATTTGTATCCTATAAATGGCATTCTTCATTTCATCAGTTAATTGCACTTTCATGATCATAAAACAGAAATAATCATTTTTATCAAATTTGACTTTTACTTTCATCTTAATTTCAGTTGTTTTTATATAAAATTTTCAATTCGGTCTGTTGTATAAGAGTTGTATATAAAAACAACTGAAATTAAGATGAAAGTAAAAACTAGTCAAATTTGATAAAAATAATGTGTTACAATTACTCCCCTACCCCAACAACAACAACAATATTATTATTATTGAGAAATAATTATATTCTGTCTTTTAGAATAGCTAGCTATACTTTATCCACTTAATAATTCAGTTTATTATTGTTTGAGTCAATAAATCTAATTTTAGTGTCTTTACTAAAGGCAATCAACTCGCCTTTAGTCTCCAGTTATTTGAAGATGATACAAATAAACATCAAATGGTTAACAAAAACCAACTATCTTGTTTGTTAATCAAATATAACCTACATGCATGTTTTTGAGAAATATTGCAGTTTAGGTTTTTCGTGTTTGTTAAATTATTCCATGTTTGGACCTTATATTATGAATGTGTGAGTTGACATTTTCATCACTGGAAATGGAAATTTAAAAAATATTTTAAACTTGCGGATATTTTTTCTCTTGTAGTGGTTTGCTTTGCGATTTCCAGAAGCTGCTATTTATTTAGATACCTTGCGAGAATGCTATGAAGCCTATGTGATTTATAACTTCATGAGTTATCTGCTGAGTTACCTGTGCAGGGAATACAATTTGGAAGAAGTACTCTCTTTAAAGGACCAAGTCCATCACTTTTTTCCATTTTGCTTGCTACCTGTATGGCCTATGGGAAAGTAAGTATGATACCATGTAAGATAAACTAAAATAAAATGTTCTACTCCCTACAGCTGTTACAGTGATCTGCTATTTGAAATTCCTTTTATAAGTTGATTATTGAAATATTTAATAAGGTTTTGTTGTGCTTCGATAAGAAACTGTTCTAAAAGTGTAAAAGAAACATTTTAAAATTTGTTATGTTGTTTATCCAATTATTTTTAATGTTTCCATCACCATGTTTTAAAAGATAACCAATTTATTATGAAAGAAATTGTTTATACACTGGTTACTGATATGCATTTTATATTTGAAATTTTGAACTTGATAGGTTACTTGCTACTCCAATGTTTTTCTGGTTTAACCTAACCATATCTTAAGACGGGGTCAGCAAACAATTTTGGAAATGGGCTGACAATGTTTTTTGGACTTGTGAGCTCAAAGCTCAAAGTCAAACCATATATAAATAAAACTAAGATGACACTATATTTTTTAATCATTTATTTTAAACCATATTAAATAATATTTTCCTGCTGTACTGCTTGACACTGTTGGGCCCTTAAAAATAAAGGTATATTTATACAATTCAAAAAAATTAAACTCTTGTTTTCGTGCCAAACCATGTGGTTCTGGTGCAATGGGATCGCTTTTGCCCCATTTCCACCTAGAGGGGGGGAGACAGCATCTGCGTCAGCCTTCCTTTAGAAGTAAGAATTATACACACGGCTATATTTTTTCTGACACTCATGTCACAGAAAAAGAAAAACAATAACAACGTTATTGTTTTTCAGAGAATATATTACTTGTAAAATAAAAATAATTTAAATAACCTACGTATTAACTAGGACTATATATTATATATAATTATGACATGATAGTCAACAATAATTTGTAGTTGATCTATAGTTAACAACTAAGTCATAAACGACCGTCCAAATGTAAATACGATGTGAACAACATTTACATCGAGGTACTGTGAACAATATTCTCACAGAAGATAAGACTATTACTGCCCGGAAATATCGCGAGTAATTCACTGAAATACCCGTAACGCAAATGCAGTTAACCTTTAACTCACCCTGATGAGCACCTCTTCTCCCAGCGGAACCGCCCTGACCCCCTCAAGGGGACAGATCAGGTGCCAGTTCACGAGCCAACAGAACATGTAATTTTCCTTGCTTACAATATTGCAAGGGGACCGCAGTAAGCTGACAAAGTTCGCCTACTGGCTTGCCCAGTGCCTCGGCCTCCCCGCTGTGGCAACACAATCGCTCCAACCAAATCGGCCTTTTCTCTTACTGGTACTATGGAATCGGTTGCCCGCAACAAATTTTATGTTCCTCTGTTGTGACCTGAGCCAGTTGTGTTAGAAGTCCAACTGATACTCGGTCGAGTAATTGTAACAATTGAGGCCACAATTAAGGGCCATAAATAGTAGTTACAGTGTTATGTCATGCCTAGGACTGTTGAGGCCATAATTAAGGGCCATAAATAATAGTTGCAGTTTTATGTCATGTCTAGGACTATTGAGACCACTATTAAGGGCTGTAAATAGTTTATAGACATCCCCAGGACTCTCCACAATATACATTCTGAGCTATAGTCCGCATCCTTCAATACACCATAATGACAGAAATGGAATCTGAATGTACCAGCATTAATGGCTGCTGATAGAGGTCCTAGGGTAACACTGGTAAAGGAGAAGACCCAACAAGAACCGCAGGCACCTTGGTTCTTAACATCAATGGCATAACCTTCTTTATCTCTTGTCCTGTAGAAATTTAAGAGTTTTACCAACTCTGTGTGCATCAGACCTCTATATTCTTTCACGGCCCTTTATGGTGTTGGTCAACAAGGAAATTACACCTAAACAACTCCTCTTGTTTATAGATTTTATTAAAATCAGATTTAAAGACTTTCCATCCATTGTTGTATCATGGATCTGAACCAATCATCATGGCTATACAAATAGTCAGTAAGACAGTAAACACTAGCCTCAAAAACGTCCATGTGTGTTTGGAACTGGACTTCTTTACTGCTTTTTTTGTAGTTGTTTTCACCTCAGGTAATTCTTCAGAATCTTCATTTTCAAGACTCTTCATGTGCTTTCTTGGTTTCTTGAAAATCATTCTCCATTGTAGTTTCATGGATAAAATGATCACAAATTTTACCGGCATTGACCAGTCGTTCACAAAGCATAGTATTTCCAGGGTAAACTATTTTCCAGTTTGATGAGTGAGCGACTGACACACAAAAAGTATCTTTACAATGGTTAACTTCTAGTGGAACCAATTCAAATAAGTTAGGTTTCTGTAGAATGTTGGGATAGAGATTAGCATTCTTCTGTATTCGCTGCAGTAATATTTTATGAAGTGTAACAAGCTGATTTAAGTGCCAAATGTCCTCAATAGCAGCAGAATGGGGCCAGATATTCCTCCATTCCTTTCCACTACCTTTGCTCGATCCCACAATTTTTCAAACAATCTCATATGATGGTCAGCATGCATGTGGGTGGCAAAGATATCTTCCAGGCTGCGTAACATCTTAGCAGCTTCTTCATCACCATAACGATGATATAACTAACCAGCAGTACCTTTTTTACCATTAAGCAAATTACAACTGCCAGGTTCAGTTTGCAGTAGAATTTCACTGACATTTATCCCCTTACTTGGAACGAAGGATCCTGTTCCTAAAACAAATTAGGTGGACATTTACCGTCAGTTTGATCCCATTCTTTAGAGTGCTCATCCACTTTTGCTTGGAAATGCTGGAGCTGCTTTCAACTCCTGATATTGCCACACTTCAGTGACATAGCTTGCATTGTGCAGATATAAGCACTGGTCTTTGTTGTATCCTGAAGGTGGTACTTAAGGTTTGTGCAGGCCAACTGGTTATTTGCCTCATCTTCCGCCTTCCCATTTTCTATGGAACTCAGACTATTAGGTTCTTTTTGAATGTTTTCTTCAGCTAAATCCTTTGAGTTCTTCTGGATTGGTAGCTGTTGGTTTGGTGTCAACTCATCAGCTTTGAAAACCAATGACAAGCTCCGGAACTTATACTCAGTTTCCTGTTCTGATAAATCTTTATAGCAAACAACTCCAGTTCCATGATAGAACTAACTGGTACGCTTGGTAGAACCATATTGTCTGAGGGTTGTGTAAATGCAGCTCCTGATAAATTTACTACACTTCAGTTTTTCAATGTTTCACTACCCTCAGAAGGATTCCATAGAGCATTATTGGAATTATCCTCCGGTTCATTTGCAGCTGTTTCAAGAATCACCAGGTTCTTAATTGTAACCACCTTTCCAGTAGCCTTGATAGAAGTTCTTGTAGCTTCTTTCTGCTTTTGTAAGCCGAGCGATTTTTCCTTGTTTGCTGTAAGTTTTAACAATTTAGAATCTGACTCTTCTTTCGTCACATCCAATGTGGGTGTACTCATCCTGCAAGTACCTGAGTTGATTTGTCGAGGAGATGATGGTCGAGGTGTACCAGTATTCCATCGATACTGCTGTACTTGTTGCTTTGGAAAGTGAAGCTTCATTTTTGTCAAAAGACTGAATCCTTTTTGTTCTAGAATTGAGTCTTTGACTACTACTATGGATACAAGATTTCCTTCTAACGTCCGGTCCACTGTTTTTCATAGATGCTGTTGGTGGAGCATAAGTTACCTCTACTTCAGGTTTTTAGAACAGTTCGAGAAGTCTTTCTCCATGCCTCAGATTTCTTTTGAGATTTATATAAGAAATGAGACTTCTTAAAATTTTCAATTGTTTTTGAAGATTGCTGTGGTGTAGACAAAAAGTCTACACCACCAGGAATCAACATGGCTCAACTCAAGGTTTATTGAACATGAATCCTGCTGACCAGAGGGTGGGACCAATCGTCCAGGAGTGTCAAGAGTAACACCTTCTGGAATATTTGGGTTTTCTGGTCAGGAGTCTGCACTAGCTGAGATGAAGTCAATGTCCTTATTTTCAGCTACTGGACTCTGCTTCCCTTCCTCCATTGCTGTCTGGCAACTTAGATTGCAGTTACGTGTGAGGGGGGCAGTTTCATTCCGGTGTAGTTGGTTGGAGGCAGCATACATGACATAAGTAGCCATAAAACTGTGGCTTTCGTATAGTTGTCCATCTTGACCTCCTGGTCATAGATGGTTGTTGGAATAAGTCCCAATAGCTGGTCTAGAGCTTGGGTTTCTCTGCTGAGGCCGTGAAATGTTGGCCTCCAGTTTGCTTTGGGAGGTCTGGCTGTCACCTTCAAATCCGAGTGAACTGTTATTGTAGTTCTTTCATTTCTTTCGGTTGCGAGAATTACTCGAATTAAAGTGTACATCAATAACTCCACTGGTGCTGGAGTTATCGGAAGAATTCAGACAACCATATGACTTGTGGCAGCTTAAATGTTTAGTCTGAATGGCATTGACAACTTCTGGCTTCTTTAATCTGGTTTCCACTGCTGCCGTATGAACCCTGTGAGAAGGGGCGCAGAGTGAGTACCGGCAGCCTCTGGTTCTTTGAATGGCGAAATAGACATGTGGCGATAAAGACGGGACATGGTCCAGCCCCATTTTAGGGTCTGGAGCTGAAGAGGAAATTGTGGCTTTTCTCGGGCCAGCATTTGGGGGGTTTTCTGCAGTGGACTCATCAGGTTTCCACCGCCACCCTAAATACTCTGGTTTCCACTGCTGCTGTATGAACTACATGGGGGTGTGGAGTGAGTACGGGCTGCCTTGGTGAATTCCTCCTGGCTGTCTGCCATGTTGGATTTAATACTAAACAGACCCAACATGACTTTTAATTTTAATCATTTTTAATTGTTCGCAATGCGTTTAGCATCTGCAAAAAGTGAATCTATTTATAATTTTACTACTAAATCTTTCTTTGACAAAGGAAAAACACGAATATTCATACACAATGCCTTTTCATAAATAAAGAATTTATTACAAGTCAAATCTTACCCCCGAAAAGCATGTGCAGTGAACATTTATTTTGTAATTAATATTAATAATAAATTCCTATAACAAGGAATACCCTTTTTTTGCAAGAATTTTTCAATACAAAATTTTTCGCAAGGTGTCAGGTTTTTATTTTCATTTCAGGAAGACACACTTCCAGAAAATGAACTGTTAGAAATCTATTAAGATAGGTTCTGAGCCTCGTTTCCACAAAAATGTGTCAGGCCTTATTTTCAGTGCTTAGGAGTAGTTACAAACAACCATTTTGTTTTAAACAAGCTATGATTATTACCCAGCGTTATCTCCCTTCTACAATATAATATACTTTAGCTGTTAACTAATATCCTGTTAACAATATTTTCCTCAGAATGCTAATAGTATTAAAAAATTAACATTGTACTATAATGTACTAAATATCAAATTTTTGACACAAGAAGTCTGAAGGGGGTATTTTACTGAAAATATTCCCCAAAACACCACTCATCAAAATTATTAAATTACTCAATTTTAAGTACTTAATTCATGGTGTAATGATTGCTTAAGCAATATCCCTGTACATACCAAAAAAACAAGTCCAACTTTATCGACCCAATGGGAATATGATAACAAAAAGAGAGGAATTCTTAGTAATATAGTGGGGGCTAGATGGCCGACAGAAGGAGAACAAATATAATCTTACCTTTTTTTAGGGTTTTATTAACAACAGTAAATTAAGACAGGTTTTGAAAATACTGCAGCGTGGTTCTTATAAAAAAGGTGGAGGAATGCAATAAGATTGCTCCGTTACTCGTCTTCACTAGCCTCATAACAAAATAGTGTGTTTTACACATCGCAATTTGAAGATCCATTTATATGAAGGGGCAAATAGCAGCTAATGTACTCCCTTGGGTAAACTGGTTCTCCGATTCATTGTGATATCAACATGTCTTTAACTACTGAATTATAGGTAGGAAGGGTTTTAGAAGAGTGTCTTGTAATAATGCTGTGCCTAATGTTGCGTGTTGCTGCATATGCTGCGAGTAGCTGCTGTGCTGCTTGACATTGTTGGGACCCTAAAAATAAAGGTATATACAATTCAAAAACATTAAACTCTTATTTTCCCGCCAAACCATGCGGTTCTGGTGCAATGGGGTGGCTTTCGCCCCATTTCCACCTAGAGGGGGGGAGACAGCATCTTTTCTCCCTGTGTCGACCATCCTTTATAAGTAAAAATTATACACACAGCTATATTTTTTCCGACAAAACAAGCAGCAATTTTTGTCCCGGCAGAAATCATCATTCGTTATGGGTGTCTGTATGTCATTGTTATCATTGTATTATTTTTCCCAATTGGATAACATTGTTATTCCTTAATATATTTCAATGAAATTTTGTATGTAAGCTTGTGAAGAGATTCCACGTGGGGGATGGTGAGTTATGGCCGATCTGATTGTTTGTTTACATTTTATAAGCAGAAACATTTTTGTTTACAATTAGGAAAATTTCTCAAATCTTGACCGATTTTGCTGAAATTTGGCTATAATGTTGACAAAACCTCAGTAATTGAAAAATGGTGAGTTACAGTCAATCCGATTGTTTGTTTACATTTTTATATGTGAATAACCATAAAAAATATTGAACTTTGGAACTGCTGAACTGATTAGAATGAAAATTGTTATACAGGTTCTTGGGCACCTAATTACTGAAAATATATAATGTTTTTAAGAATTTTATTGTTTGAATAAAAGAAATCTGGTATCTCAGAGTTAACGGTCCTAATAAACAACTAATTGCCACTCTCTCTCTCTCTTTCTCTCTCTCTCTCTTTCTCTCTCTCTCTCTCTCTCTCTCTCTCTCTCTCTCTCTCTCTCTCTCTCTCTCTCTCTCTCTCTATTTTAACCATTTTCTGCCTACAGTAAAAAATTAAAAAAACCCAGAAATGTCTATAAAACATAACGTACAAGTCGGTCTATAAAAGATTTTGCATTCATTAACACTTGATATTCATTTCCTATTTCACTTTTCATGTGTGATTTCATTGGAAAATAGAGTTTTAATCTATTTTAGGTTCATTTTCTGCTGTCAGATTTTAGAAAATGATTTTATTTCCCTGTCCTGGATTTACCTAAAACAAACTTAGAGCTACCAAAAGAAAGATTAATATATTTCATATATGACAACAATAAGCAAATAGTAATATTTCAATAAGATTTTATTAAGTGTAAAGAATTGAAAACAGAAGGACTAAACATGAGTCATTTTCTGTATAATGAAATTCTAAACTTTTAGACATTTTTCTTTGTAATATTATACTGGATCATGTATTCGGACAGCATTTGTGGGTTTCTTATATGCTAATAGGAAGCTTATGATTTGGAAAAGGTTTTAGATTTCAATACTAGACCGCTAATGGTATTAAGGAGGCACTCCTAATTACACATTTGATCAGAAATAACTTCCTTAGCAGTATTTAGTTAGTTGAATTAGAAAACAACATTTTATTATCATCCACCAAAAGTCTGTCTGTGTGTCCGTCTGTATGCACTCACCTCCTGCAAAAACCACACAACATAAACCCATGTAATTTTCTGTGTACCAATGTGATCCCGGGTAAGGTTTTTAGCAAATAGTTTTTAAAAATCACCCTCAAAATATGTTCTAGGAGGGGTCAATTTACATTTGGGTTTTTTTTCATGCTAAAATTGTTGTGTCCATTTGTGATCATATTTCATGCTAAAATTTTTGTGTCCACTTGTGATTACACCACAAGTGATGTGTTAAAAGTT
Source organism: Architeuthis dux (assembly GCA_006491835.1). Taxonomy (NCBI): domain Eukaryota; kingdom Metazoa; phylum Mollusca; class Cephalopoda; order Oegopsida; family Architeuthidae; genus Architeuthis; species Architeuthis dux. The sequence goes on along the minus strand of VCCN01000258.1, from coordinate 6,047,831 downwards.
CAATATGTGTAGCAATCACGATTCAACAGTTTTATCATGTTTTTATATGCGTTAAACTTCTCTAGCAGCAATCGTTGTCATTGACTGACTATCTGACAAGTTGACATATTGAACATAACCTTTTAATGACATAATAAAAGAATATTTGTTTATTTTTTTTAAAAAATCAATTCTCAAAATCAAACTGTGATGTAAGGTATCATATCTCATATCATGGTGATTTTTTAACATATCTCATATCGCAGTGTTTATTTTTTTAACATATCTCATATCACAGTGGTTTTTTTAAACCATTTAACTGAACTTGTATTTTAAATAGTGCATCTATGGTCTGACTTTCATGCTTGTTATATAGATTATGCATATTTGATGAAAAATATAATATTACTGTTCTTTGACATACATTTTTATGTATTACAATTAATTTCAGCACCTACAATTTCAGAGAATACTTGCCATGAATATCCCATATACAAATTTGTTTATTCATTGTAATATTATATTTAAATACTTTTTTTGTACTGTATTAAAACAAAAAAAAATGTTCATTCTTTTTTACAGTAGATTCATCCAGAATTGTAAGCATGGAGTTCTTCAGTACACAATCATACGACCAGCTACAACTTCTGTCGCTTTGTAAGTATTTTTCAAAACTTTATTATTTATAAATCAAATATTGATTTTCTACTCGTCTATCCAATGAATTTACTTTAATCTTCCTAACATTGTCTTCATTTGAACATTCTTTTATTTAGTTGTATTTTTTTTTCTTATTAATTCTATGGACTCTACTGAGATATTCGACTACATACTATTTCATTATTACATGGTAAGTTGTAACATTTTGTTTTACCATTTGGATATTCTTATACCTACTGCTATTAGGATTCTTTGCTCTACTATGCATTATGAGGTTGCGCTCCCCACTGTCAGTCACTTCCCACCGGTCGCCATCTCACCCACATTGTGAATTGAGTCTGAAGCTGTCTTCTGGTTGGTTGAAGGCCTGACATGGTGCGCTTGGTCACAAGGAGCAATCTTGAATGCAGACAAGAAGAGACAAAACACCTTTTTTCAAATTTAAAACATGGCGTTTATTTTCAAGGGTTGTGAATATCTTCTCATTAACTCTTCCCTGATGGAGGTAATGCAATTTCTACTATGGTTGGTTGGCTTTTTACTGAGTTCCCTCCTGTGGGATGAGAAAAGAGTTTGTAGTAGCAAGGGAGACGGCAGGATACAGTGGTACAGGATCTTTGGTCAAGGAAACAATGACACAGCTTCTTCTCTTCATTTCTGGACCACTTTGTTTCTTGGACATCTTCTTTGTCTCTGGAGTTCTTTGTCTCTTCTCCTGTCAGTCCTTTCACCAGTGCTCTGATCATCTCAGCATCAGGTCGAAGTTGCCTCTTTGCCAGTTACTGCTTGGCGCAAAATCCCAGCTTCATAAGAAATCTATGGTTATTGGCAGACAGGTCTGAGAGTATAATTAATTGCTTATAATTTATCATTAATCATTCTCCACAAGGTTCTCTTTGTATGATAATTCGGAAATCATTTTAACAACTTCTTCCCAATCGTAAAACTGCCCCTTTTGGTAAAACTCTGTAAACCTATTGGATGAGTCTGTCTTCATTCCTACTGAGGAGGCAGGATCACACTTCTGATATCATTACCCTATTGAAAATGCCTCAGCAAGCCCCTTTTGTGTGGGTGAAAACAAAATTTCCCTTAGCGTTTTCATCCGGGCCGAACAAGATAAATGACAAAGAAAATCTGATTAATTTAATTCTCATAAAAACATTCAGATGAAGTCAGATTTAAGCCTTCCAAAATTGACAGAATTGAAATGGACACATTGACAGATGATGTCACTGAAACATCAGCAGTCTTGCCAACATAAACAAACACGTGTTTTTTAGGGAAGATCGCAACTTTAACTTTGCATAGACCTTTTTTGACAAGTTTAAAATTAAGAGTGAGATCAAAATTAATAATCAAAAAGTTTTTTAAAACTTTTTTTCATCCAGTCCAGAAAAAATATGAGCAAAAAAGAAAGAAAACAGAAGCATTTTTTTTACGAAAAAATGTTTACATCACAATGTTGTTTAAAACAGGTGCTACTCCTCATTATTGCAATCACCAAAAAATGAATACCTGTAAATGAAAAGTTCCTAAATAAAATAAATATGTTGAACTTCATCCAAAGGTTCTTTGTTCTAAGTATACATAGCCTGTTTCAAATTTGATCAGAAAATTTACCATATGCTAGCTTTGGCACTCCAAAATCCAAACAGACTATTTTCCTCAAATTAAAATTATCCATACTTTTAAGCTGTTTGTGTAACATTCCTTGCCTTACCAAAACACTTTACCTAAGCGACTCCTGGAATAAGCTGATAAGGTGATATAATTCCTTACTGTCAACTGGGTCCCGGGATATTTCCACCAGCCACTTTTGTTTGCACTCTTATATGCAAAATGGGTTGTTATCATAACAACCTAGGTTTCCATTTTCAAGTCCGTATTTAACTTTTCATTTTATGTAATCAGAGAATGTGCCTTTTAGCAATATACTTGTCTCAGAACTCCAATTTGGAGACTTTTTAAAAATCATTAATTTCTTTTAAGATAAATATTGTTTGTTTGGTATAAACCTTTTTGACTTACAATTTCACAGTTTTTCGGGTCTGGCATCTGGTTCTTGTTCAAATTTTATGACATGGGAAACTTTTTTCTTTATTCCTTCCAAAAATATACTTAGTATTATTTCTATTAGAATTACAGTTATCTTGGAAATACTAACCAAGTTTTTAATATTTTCCTAATCTTGCTTATTTACAATAAACACTCATTTAATTTGTTCATTAATTCTTTCCAACAGACTGATAAAAGATACCTAATGTAGATTTTTCTTGCTTGTAAAATCCATGATCATTTATAGTGGCACAGCATTCTCACACAGTGATGCTCTAAGCTTTTTGTTTACTTGCAGGAAAGCCAGAAAAGAAATTGTCTGTATTCTAGGTGAATAGTTTTGTGTTGGATCACTATGGAAGGTTAGAACAAGTAACAGTAAAAAAGAGAGCAACCCCATGTATAAAATATGGAATCACCTGTATTACACACATTGCTGTGAGTGGGTTGATCTGCTCAGTATATTTGCCACCATTTCTTCTCTGTTTAAAACTAGGTTCAAGGAATTCTTCAATACAGCATATCGGCAATGTAGAATCTGTGATATAGCATTTTGCCATAAGATTTGTTCTCTATACAAGGAACTGTTTCTAAACTTGCTAATAAATAAGAATTTAAAATAATGAGGCAGTGGCAATCAGATATTGCTGTTTTCTGTTTTCATTTCATGATTCTTATTTTTTGTTTGTTTTACCTTTTACATTTTAGGATTCTCTATATTGTGGAAGCAAATTTTAAATATCTTTTAAGCACATTATGTTTAAATAAAAAGAAGCCAAAATTATCCCAATTTCTCAGAATTAAAAAAAATTAATTTTAACCAATTATAATTTAGAGATCAATACACCTCATCCACTAGTACTAAATCTTGAAATACATTTCTCAGACTAGTTCAAATCTACTAAATAGTATAAAAATTTACTAGAAAACTGAATATTATAATCTGTTAAATATTTTATACTAAATTTTGATTGCAAAGATTTGAATACAAGGATTTTAAAATTAGTTAAGCAAAAAATAATTCAAAATTCTATGTGCATATGGAAAATGCAAATAGAATATAAATTTTATTTCAATTCAGAAAATATATAGATATATATGTAAATATGAAGTTGTTTTTTCTTTTCTTAAATTTGATATTGTGTTGGTTTCATGTTTTAAACTTGTTAATCTGTGTGTTTATATATATATTATATATACAGGGTGTGTAGGTTATTTGAGGACATATCATTACCAAGCTATTGCTTCCTTCAAACTAATTTATATTAGCTAACCCAGGGGTCTCAAACACACGGCCCGCAAACTACTTTTCTATGGCCCGCGGCAGAACCATTTTTGTGACCAATATTTCCCTAAAACTTGGTAATTTGTTCCTCGACCCTTCCATACTCTTGCAACAGCAGCAGCATTAAGCTTGACCGCCCAACCTAATGCAAACAGACAGTCAATCACTTTTAAGATCA
>VCCN01000258.1:6028191-6040860 GCA_006491835.1 Architeuthis dux | reverse complement strand
ACATAGGTTTCTTCAGTTTTCAAGTTGGTCTAGTTGGCTGGTATTTTGTTTTTTTAAATTCCCCTCCTAAATGTGTTTTAGTGGAGGATGCAATTTGCAATGTAAGTTTATGCTAACTTGGTCCCTTTTCAGAGTTAATCACTGCCCAACAAAAGGTGAGAGAAGTAACTTATTCATTGATCACCCCTTTTTCCATTTTTTATTTGATCGCCCCTAACACGGCATGCTGCCAAAAGTCATTGGTCATGTGACAGCAATAATAAATGAAAGAAAACACAACAAAATTGTGAGATTGTCTTACAGTGATAAGTTACAGTGATAACTTTATTAAACCGTAACAGTAGTGAGTACAGTTACTACACCATGTAACAATGTTCAGTGAATGTAATGAAGCCATTAATTATGCTACTTGATTTAGTTGAAAAGACCAGTGTAATTGCTGTATATTATTTTAACTATTCTATGAACACATCTTGATCATGTTAATTGTTCATCATGGCAAGACAACTTTCCAAGGACTATAGCAGGGCACTTTAATGTTTGAGTAAACGAGAGCTCTTACAGTCAGCTGGCATATTTTCCCTCACAAAAGCAGAGGCCTGTGCACTGAAGTACAACCTTATTGCACCTGCAACTCTTTCTGAAACCACTCTTGCAGCCATAAGAGATCGGCTTCAAACTTTTGATGTTTGTGGCAACGTTGTCCAGTAGGGCTCATACATTCCTTCTGTTTTCATCCAACCACAACCACTTGGTCGCAGCACAGGGTCTGGCACCAGTGTCTTCCCCCAGATGCAACCACCCTGGTAGACTGCTCTCTTAATGTGCTCTACCAAAGCAGCTCGGTAGGCAGGATTTGCTGCACAGTCTTTCCGTGGAAAGAGCTTCCTTCTTGCATGGTCCACGTTGGTGCAGGTGCTGGTTCTATCATCTTCTGGGAACCCCTTTGGTCTATTTGCCAGATTTAGCAGTGCATCTGTCAGTTCCGGCAGTGACTTCCATGTTGACCATGCTGTCTTCTTTCCATGTCTAGGAAAGTTAGATACAGTGTCACAGCCTGTCAAAGCATAGAATATTGGAAGCACATCTTTGGTCCGCAGCTATTTGGTGGGCTGCCAGGTAGCTGAGCACCCCCTTCCCTTCAGTGAGAACAATTTCCTTGTCTTCCTCACAGAACACCTCAAGGAAGATCTTGGACAAGAAACTGAATAGTTCTGTCTTGTTGCTGTCAACCCGCGGAAAGTTCTGCCAGTTTCCTGGTATGGCAGCCTTCTAAACCACCACCATTTCCATGCTTGGCTCTTGCTGAGGTCTACACGTGATACACTGCGCAGTTGAGCAGAGATGTATGGGATGAATACCTGCTGGTCATATTCATTAAATGACTCATCTGAGTGATGGCAGCTCCATCAGAAACTACACAGGTAACATCAAGAATATTTGACAGCTAATGTAGAGTTGTGAGAACAGCTCAAAATCACTTTTCATTGATGTTAACTGCTGCTTCTGCTTACTTGCCGTTTTGTTGTTCACCCAACAAACCATTTCAACCCGCAGCGGTAGATTGGATCCACAATCTCTTTGTGTCAAGAACAAGCAAGTCTCTGCTCTCCTCTTTGAATGAGTTGGCCAGTTCTTCCATTACATTGACGAGTGAGCAGACGTCTTTCCTAAATGCTTTCTGCACATTAATAATAGAGTACCCCATCTCATCTTCCAATGAAAATCCTCAATCACCACTGTAAGACCTACAACACCTCCATCACTCTTGATGCAAGCATTATTCTGCTGGGGATTGCCAAGAAGACCTGGCTGGTCTTCTAAATGGTGAAATTGCCAGCATTAAATTCTCTGGCAACATCTGGGTGTCTTGTTGGTAGTTCAGTTATGTCATAGAGATGAACTGGGATCCAGCGGTCATAGTTGGTATGGTCCAGAGCAAGGAACTAGGGTACGAGTTCTGTCAGAGCAATGAGGTACAGGCTGAAGGAGGACCAGTAAACACAGCTCCAATGCAATGACTGTTGCCCAGTACTGGAATTGAGGACAGCTCTCTTTCCTATTTGAGCACCATTTGTTAAACCCAAAGGCTCATCTTCTGTATCTGTGTCACGGTTATTACAGGCCTGATACTGCAAGATGTATAAAGCAGCTGTTGTGACTTGGTGGGCATATCTAGTGCAAGCAACATGTGCTGCACTCAAGATTCAAACTCACATCTCTTTTGCCTCGGAAACCTGGTTTTCTGTACCAGCTACTCTACCACTTATGCTATGAGAGCCATATGACTGGAAGAAGATCAAATCTAACCCTTAAACTTATGAATGAGTACTTTATTTGTCATTCAGGGTTACTAGGATCTAGATTATTGCATGTGGTTCCAATGGGATAGGAAAGTGTGATGGCCCAATATCCAGTTTTATTCCCAATATATCTATCAACACATCTGCCAAGTTTTGTGCTTTCTTCACAAAATGAACAATTGTCATGATATTCTGAGCTTTGCTTCACACTATGCCTTTATTTTTTCAGATATATCATGGCAGATTATAATTTAACTCAAGAAATGAAAAGACATGCTGCTATTGTTGCCTTAAGTGCAAAACACAGTGATTTAGAAATTGCAAACTTTTTGAATGTTGCCAGATCATTTGTTCATAAAGTTTGGAAGGAGTTGGAATCCTCCGGTGGGGATGTTTCACCTGTAGCTAAGTAGAAAAGGTATTCTTAACGTTCTGACACTATCAGGACACCAGAGTTTCTACAACAGGTCCAGAACATTATTGATGATGACCCCAGAAAGTCAATGAGGGCTATCTCCAGAGATATCCAGGTGTCAGAGGGCACTATCAGAACTGTGGTGCACAAGGACATCCGATACAAGTCATATGTGATGAGGCGATGTCTGCAAAAACACATGAAAACCGGTTGATCCACTCAAAGCAGTTACTTAACAAGGTCAAAAACTCTGAAGAACCTGGCATGCTCTGAAAAAAACTTCAACCAGGGCCAAACATGAACAGGAAAAATGATAGGTGGCTTCTGAGATCCCCAGGGTTATACATACCATGTTTCCAGCATCTGTGATGGTTTTAGGGATCGTGAGTAACGAAGGACATGTCATGCCACCCCACTTCTTTCCACAGGGTCTTAGAGTTAATGCTGCTGGCTACATTGAGGTACTTGAAACAGTTGTTAAGTATTGGATTGAAGGAGTAGCCAATGGAAGGCAGTACGTGTTCCAGCAAGACTGCTCCATCTCACAAAGCTCAAGTAACCAAAGAATGGATGGCTGATAATTTTCATGATCATGTGGCCTCCCAACTCACCAGATTTAAATCCTCTGGACTACTACGTGTGGAGCATTGTTGAGAGGTAGACCAATCAACATCCCCACAATACCAAAGATTCACTGAAAGCCGCCATTGTCAAGATAATGTCAGAAATGAATAAGGACCATTTGATTCAGACTTCCCAACACTTCCGATCCCACATTCAAGCAGTCACTGATGCTGAGGGCGGTTATATAGAATAAACTTGTAAAATAGCTATTTAAGAACATGTGTACTAATTTTCATGAAAATATAGTTGTTTTTTGCTCAGATATGTTTGTTATTCCAAAAAATAAAATTTCTCCTCAAATACCCTACGCACACTTTGTGTGTGTATATATATATATATTTATATTTATATTTATATTTGTGTGTGTGTATATCCATATATATTTTGTAGAATAACTGCTATTTGTGGTAAATATGATGAAGGAGATTTCAATGTTGATTCAGCTTGGCCTTATCTGGTGTTTATTAATAATGCTTCACAAGTGGTAAGTTTCTTTTTGTTCCACACTTACATTTCTCTTTTCATTTTTTAAGCTTCAGATTTCTTGATATTCTGTTCTTCTAAATCCTTTGCAACAACCTATGGGCCATGGTGGTAGCTTGTACATCTGTTGAGGAGGAGAATTGTTTTTTAATACTTCTCTTTAATTATTTACAAACACAATTAGCGAGTATATATATGTACCATCAATTAAAATATGTTTATACAGCAGAATACATTTATTTTCACTGAATTTCCCTCCATATTAATTCAGCTTATTATCTTTAGAATTTTAAGCATATTAGAATGGAGATAAGTATCATAATATTATAATATCAGAAATAGCAGAAATACCCGGCGTTGCTTGGGCTTATATAATCTGCCCATGATGTTATTGCTTTTATTTTTTTTAGAATATTTGTATCGTAAATTCAATATAAAACTATCTCCTTTTTTTCTTGTAAAAACACATTATAAATTATATAATACTCTTCAGAATGACTAGATTACTTAGAATTATATTTGTAATGCTTTAGAAATTCATAAATAGTTAAAATAAAAATTGTAAAAATAATTGTATTAAAAATTTTTTCAATAAATTTTGTAAGTGGAATAACTTTTAGTCTTTTACGCATATTAACACAGATATATTTTTTTGTGTATGTCTGGATCCCTGTATTATCAGTACCAAAAAATGTACCATTTCACATAGTAGCTGAAAGTACTGATGCACATGTCATTTGAATGTTTTTGTCCCCAAAATTCTGCTTTGGAAGCCAAGAAAATTCATGTCATTTTACAGTTTATTTATTTGGATATAAGTCTTTTTTAACGCACAGCCTGCATGAAAAAAGGAAACATTCAAAATATACTTTTGCACAGATGCTTATTAAAAAAAATTAATCACAATAAAAAGTCAATCTTTTCTCCTTTATAAAAATATGATACTATCACCATATGATGAAAGATTATATGTTTTGTTTTATTTTTTCTCAGTTTTATACCTACCATCAGTACACATTTCATATGCACAAAAAATGTAAGAAATAAAATTTAAATCATTATTGCTTTGAACTATAGACTGTAATTTAAAAAAATTATATAGCTGTAAATATTCATTCGGGCAGAATGAATATTTACAGCTATATAATTTTTTTAAATTACAGTCTATAGTTCAAAGCAATAATGATTTAAATTTTATTTCTTACATTTTTTGTGCAACAAGACAAATTTAAGGACATAAAAATCACTTTTCTGCAGACTAAAAGAGGGGAGATTGGACCCACCTTAATAATTGACCTTTTTCTTCTCAATAATTACCATTTTACCTTTGCTTCATTCCAGTGGGCAATGTATAATTTAGTCCTATTTTACAAAGCTGTGAAGGAGGAGCTACAGCCAATAAATCCTATTCCAAAATTTCTCTGTGTTAAGGCTGTTGTTTTCTTGTCATTTTGGTAAGTCTTTATTTTTTATATTGAATAGTCTAGGTTTCATAAATTATTTTATTTAGATTTGGTCAAAATATAAATAAATTTAACAAATAATATGTTCCAGTATCAGATCTAAACAAATTTAAAATCATTAGCTTGGAAAACTGTTTAATAAAGATATTCTTTTAGTAATTTTCATCTTTGATCTTTCTACAAAGATCTGTCATCTTCAAAAACTATTCAATATTTCAAGGATTATTCATCAATGTTTATTTATTATCATCATAAAAATGAATAACCTGTCTTTCTATAAAGTAACAAATATTTTACCAAATTCTTTTCTGTGGGTAATTAAATTTTTTTCTCAAATACAAACAGTAAATTATAAACTTTTATTACTTATTATTAACTTTGATTTTACTTCGTTTAAATTATCTTGATTTTGTTTTGAAATTAATATCCATGTTTTCACTGTCATGTATTACAATTTAGATAAAATGTTAAATTAAATGATAAACTGTTTTCATAAAATATCTGTTACATTTTTAAGGCAAGCTGTGCTGATTGCTGGTTTGGTAAAAACTGGTGTAATTTCAGAAAAAAATACTTGGGGATTTTACACTGTAAAAATGGTGGCTAGTGGTCTCCAGGTAAGAAACTCTATTTCACTCTTTTTATTTGTGTCTATTATATTTAAATTTAAATGAAAGAAATCATCTATGTGTTATCAGTGATAAGAGATTACTTTTCAATTTTTGGCAGTAAATTACTATACATGCCTTTAAGGCCATATTCAACTTGAAATATTGTGACTTGTGTAGACCTCAATGTTTTAAGCAAACAATCAGAGGTTAACTTATGTATCTAACTATAATTGAAGAAATCTGTGTCTTTGTGTGGGTGTGTGTATGAACTGAGATAACTCAACAACTGGCCATTGTACAAAGTTGATATTCGCCATATATGTTAGCCAGCACACCTGGCATTGCAGTGTCGAGTTTGAAGTTGTTTGGATCAGCGATTCTCAAGAAATCTAATAAAAGTAAATAAAAAATTACAGATTATAGATATTTTATCTAAAATTATAGATCTAGATCTAGATATAAAAAATATAAATTGACACTAGATCTAGATTTAAATTTAGATATAAAATATCTAAATTGGCAACTCTTGAAGAGAAGTAACTGAAATACTTTGAAGCCTTAGTTTTGTACAACGGGCAGAAAATTATTTTACATGACTATCATAGCAGGCTGCTCCTCACACCATAAAGTCCGGGCCCTTCCAAACATGCTAAGTTGGAATGGGCACTGACCATGTGGATTATAATTTTGTTAGGTTGAAATCCATGCAATATGGTAATGTTAGGAGCAACTCTTAGCTTGAAACATGACAAATATTCTCCTATTAGTACCAATAAATGATAGAGACATAAAATATGTAGCACTTAATATAGAAAAGCTGTGCAATGCCTTCAGCAGATGATGCTCACTAGTTTATGATAGAAGTGTTGAAGTAGTCTATGTTGAAGTTCTCCATTTTCATTACAACAGTATCAATAGATCTATAGAAATAATTAAATTCTTTTCAATATTTTTACAGTTAATATTAGAATTCACATCAACCTAATATTATTGTTTACTGAATGCACCACCAGCTGATTTGGCACCATTGCACTCTAGTTTCCAGTTATAATATTGTTATATTACATTGGTTTAATTGGATTTAGGTTATTCATGTGTTCAGACATGTATATGTATCTATGTATCCAGACTTCACTCAGCCCTAACTATTCATAATGAAAACTTGAAATTTTGTACACACATTCCCCTCAATGAGGAAAGTGCTTTTTGGGTTTTTTTGAAGAAAATTCCCCTCCAAAATAGAGTTTGGGGGGTGGGGTTCAATTTTCAATGTAAGCTTATGCTAAAAGGGAGGGAAAGGTATTTGGACACTTGAAAAATGTTTATTTAATCTATTTTTAATCTAGGCAAAAGTAATAGTAGACAAAGTATTTTTGCACATGAACGACACCTTAATATTCAAATAGTTCTTTGGACTATTGAACTCCTTCTTGTTGTTTGTGTTTGTCTTGTCGGGTTTGGGTCTGTTGAGAAGCGGAAGCCACATCGGGTTGAAATATAGTCGACATGTTGATATGAGCTGCTTCTTTGATTTTTCCTCTGCTTCCAACATCGTTCTCTGTCAATAATCTGAACTTCCTCTCAGAGAGGAAGATGGTCGCCTTTCTCTCTCCAGATACCGATCGAAACATTGTGTTTACAACACAAACAATAAGAAGGAGTTCAATCGTCTGAAGAACCATTTGAATATTAATGACCCTTCTCCTCAAAACTATAGAAGACACCTTAATAGTTAATTGTAAAACCTTTATTTGTAATCACTTTTCAGAGACATTTATTATAAGACTTAACCAACAATCAGCAGAAATTTTTGTCGAATTTTAATCCACTTTTTGTAAACAACCTTCGAAATCCTGTGATAAATATGCTTCTGGAAAATATATTAAATAAACTTAGATCATTGTATGTGGTATAGTTGTATTATTTTCCTCATCTATAGAATATGGAAATTACTTCCTGGGACACAGGCTCCTCGCAATATTCTACATGATACATCAACATCCGTTGTGAAAAAATGCTTTAAAAATTAAACGTAGATGTTTATCGATTGAATTGTGGAAAAATCAGCTAGATATTGCCAAAAAGTGGCTAATTCGGCAATCTCTGTAATCCTTGTGTCCCCCTTCCTATCCCTCCAGCTACTTACTTGTCTCAGCTTTGCTCTTTCCCTTTACTTTGTCTCCCTTGCCACTTCTCAGCTTTGCTCTTTCCCTTTACCTTTTCCTCCCTTGCCACTTCTCAGCTTGTTGTATACCCCCTTTACGCTGTTCTGCTGCCATGGGTCGTCTCATCGTGGGTTGCTCATTTGCGGGAGGGAAATTGTGAACTGGAGAAAGAAGGAAGGATGACTTGAAAAACTTGTTGTAATAGCTTACACTTTGTTGTCCGGAGAATGAAGTGTGGTAGAAAGATAAGGGTGCTGAGAGACCGTTCCCAACAGGGGAACTTGGTCTTATGCCTTCCCAGCCCTAGGCGGTCTGCCTCCTGGCTGCTTGGGTCTCTGTTCTGTGTTCGGGTCTCTTCTGAGCTCCCTTATCTCAGCTCTGTGCTTTAGTGTCATTTCTGGTTTCCACCTCCTGTTTTGGGACATCTGCATATGCTAAGGTGACCAGGTCACTTCCATTTCCGCACAGGTGTTTGGCCTCGAGATAACCTTTTTGCAGCAGCATATCATAACAAGCTTTGCTCTTTCCCTTTACTTTTAAAGTCATTTTATGTGTAAACCTTTTGGCCTCATTAATCACACTAAAGATTGGAATGTAGTCAATAGATTTATTAATAGACTGAAAAAGGAAATAATACATAAGACAAGGTTATAAATGCATGCGCAAGGCAATATCACTTTATCACAATAAATACATACACATGGCAATGCTTACACAAGATAATATAATAAATACATACACAAGTCAGTATAACAAAAACCTATGGGCATTGCTTCTGAAAGGCATATGAGCCACTGAAGTTATGGGTTTGTGGTCAGTGAACTATGTGTCATGTTAGAAAATATCCTTTACTCTCTCAGTAACTATCCAACTAAAAGGGGTTGTAGAAAGTTTGGTGTGCTCAAAAAAGGCTGCTGCTACTATTATATTTGTTGGGGTAAGTCAAAGATTCCTGTAACAGAACAATGATTATCTGAAAATCTCAATGGGGTATATGCATCTTACATGAAGGTAATATTGTGGTAATAAAATAAATTATTGGTCACTGGAAATGAATTCTCCAGCTTACTGATGAATGCGTGGACAATTGTTAAAGATTCATCATTCATTTCCCACTGTTATATTCTTTTGATTAATAGAACTGTTCTAATCCATTGTTACTATCAGTGTACCATTTGTTCAAGAGGAAAATCATTGTGTGAAATGTACGCATTAACATTACTAAAAAGAATTTGAGAAAAATTATGGTTTATAGTTTAGCCCATTTTTATACTAGGTATGTACATAGAAACCTACTTCCATGTTAGAGAAATGCTTATGTTTTAACATGTTAATGTTCTCTTTTAAAAGAGACATTATCTTTAAAGAGTACAGATTATGGAATATTTTATAAAGGGAATTATTTTACACATTATTTGGGACCAGAAACATATTTTACATATTTCCTTTTATAAGAGATGTTTTTTGTAAGTATTTATTCCCATTTTGCCACACCATTCAATTATAAATATTGCCATGCCTGAGCTACTTTTATATTTAAAGAATATATTTGCAGGAATTATCTCTTTCTTTTCTTGTTATAGTCACCAGGTCATAGAGTGAGGCTTAAAAGTTGAAAGAAAACATGAAGAACAGATGAGAAACACAAAGATGTTTATATTTAACCTGCTTTGTGCTATTATGGATTTGAATCTCAATCATGTTTAATGATTTTTATACAAATAATAATGTTAATCAGTTGATAGTGGTTTTACTTTTGCTTGAAATAATTTGATCTAATTAAAACATATGGATGAAAGGATGATGTCACATTATTTATCTATAAATTATTTTTACTGGGTAAGTTAAAGGATTTGTTGATACACATGTAGTCTAGAATTTATATGAGTATCAATAATCCAGAATTTATATGTGTATCAATAAATTGACTATAGTTTTGAATGCCCTGGGTAATGTCTAGCTATTCCCAAAAATATTTTGCAAACAGCCTTGGTAGTTGACTTGACATTCTTACATGAAGAACTACAGTATTTATCTCCTGAAAATACTAAAGATTATTAAAGCAATAAACAATAAGAAAAAATGAAAATTGTTTTATTCTCCAACTTCAATCATACATTTTTCTTTATCCTTTTAATGAGTTATATTTTTTCTTGCAGGACTTTTGTATTTGTATTGAAATGTTTCTTGCTGCTGTGGCCCATTACTTCTCATTCTCACACAAGCCTTTCATAGACCTAATGATAGACAATGCCAACTGTTGTGCTTCATTCATGTCCATGTGGGACATTTCAGATGTTAGAGATGATGTTTTGGAACATGTGAGAGTTGTTGGTAAGTTTTTATTTTTTATTTTTATGTAATTGTAAATATGTCAGACATGACAATAATGCACTAGGGCCATTAGTTTAATTCTATTTTAACAGCAATACAGTAACATGTATTGCATGATGAGTAGCATTGAAGCCTAGTGTGTCTCTGGTAGGAATGAGTGCCCAGCTTTTGATAAATATAATTGTGAACCAGGGAAAGGGAACAATTTTTGGTTGGTTTAGTGGTTACTTGACATTGATCTAAATCAGGGGTGTCCAAATTGTGTTCGGTGGAACCCCAGGGTTCCTACAAAGTGACAATTTTGACAAATCATAAAGGACATGTAACCAACCACATCCTTCAGATTTTAATGAAAATTGGCATGCCAAATGAGTTTTTACTCAAACGTTACCAGGGGCTGTTTGAGAAAAAAAATTGTGGATTGTGATTGACCACAGGGTCCCCCTCTCCTAAATATTTAAAGTACTATAACTTTTTTTAGGGACATCCCAGGACAAACTGCATTGAAGTATTATTGTAGTGCTGAGTATGCAAAATCCAATTAGGATCAGAGTTATGATAGACTTGTAAAAATAGGGTAGTTCACCAAAATGGCAAAGTTTAAGGGTGTCATAGCCCCTCTCCAAGTTAGAATTTTGAAAAATGGATTTAATTTGTGGAGGTTTGAGCAAAAACTCACTTGGCATGCCAATTTTCATTACAATCTGGGGGGGGTGCAAATTTAACTTTTTTTTATGATTTGTCAGAGAATGCACTAATATACTTTATAGTTCTTCATTACATAAATGATTCCTTCACAACTTTTACATATGCAATATACAATTGTTTATAATGTTCTGATTATTTGTGTTGATTAATTATGATAATAATTATAATATTATGACTCTTAACTAAAATCCAAATACTTATTTTTAAGTTACGTTTAAATTAAAAACATCTTGGTTATTTACGTGACACGGATGTTCAGTCGGTAATTGTTCATATGTTACTTTTCCTCAGTAAGCTTCGTTCTTGCTTTTCCATTCGAGTGTGTATTTTCTATTTGGGTTTATAAACATTCAGATAATTCTATAAACAAGGCCAAAATCCAATAGCTACATACATATGCAAATATATATATATAGAAGGGAAGTTGTTTTTTGAAGGGGTTCCCTAGAAAATTTAATTATTGAAAAGGGTTCCCCATGTGGTTAAAGATTAAAGACCACTGATCTAAATGAAGAGGGACATCTCTGCAATAAGGATGAGAAAAAAGTAATTTGTAACTACATAGCAAGAATATTCAGCATATGTAGCTATTATTGCAAATTATTTTTATTTTTGTCATATTTCACTTCAAGTTAACATATTTTGCACCACTTCTAGAAAGTGATTGAAAATTATTTCACACATGATATGTAAAGTATCCCTCTTATTGTTTATTATCATCATTTATTTTCAAATATTTAAAATTATCATAATCATTTTTTCAAATACTATAAAGAGTGTTTAAATTTTGTCAAAAATTTATTCTGAATATTGAAATTTGCATTATAATATATATTTTTTTTTTTTAGGTAACGGTGTTGGACGAACTTTGCGTGGTTTCAGTTCAGTTAGAAAAAGTGAAAGGACGCCATTGCTTCAAGAAAAATCACCAGATGTATCTGCTACTTCAAAAGACCAAAATTCTGCTTCTTCTCAAGCAAGGAGTGACCAAAACACTCCACAATATACCTTCAGTGATCCAGGAGATGCATGTAGTATCACAGACTTGGAATCTTCAGTGGCTAGCGGAAGTGTTCCTAAAAGGCACAAATCTTATGACTGGAGCTTAAATAATTTCTATGAGGCTAGTATTGATTCTGAAGTTACAAATTATGATAATTACCATAAGACAATGCTACCCACTGACTTAACTGAAAATCAAGGAAATGACTCTAATAAAACAGAAGACATTGAAGATCCAGGAAACCTACCTGCTCTTCAAAGTAATATTGACTCTAAAACTGTATGATTTTGAATCATCAATTTTTAATGCATAGCAATGAATCATACATTTTAATGTATTTATAATATGAAATGCCCGCATTCCCAGCATCGCTATTGCTATCCTGTGAATCTGATGTTAAAAAGCTCCTCATTCCTATATTTCTCAATTCATTTCAGGTATTATTTTTATTAATTTCAATAAATAATAATAATAAATATATAAAACTTGTTTGATAGGTATTGAGAGAGAGTAATTTGTTTTGTCTACAAGGCAATACAAAGTGTCCGACATGCCTAATT
>VCCN01000258.1:6011516-6026970 GCA_006491835.1 Architeuthis dux | reverse complement strand
ATTTGTAATTATGATGTATACAATAACTAGCTGAAAACCCTATCAGATGGTTTTCAGCTAGTTCCTGCAGAAAGCCCCACACCCCACACTGAGGGGAGGGGGTAGCTACAGCTTTTGGGTAGATACTATTTGGCAACATCCTCAACCCTCGGGGACAAACACATGACCTATTTTTTAAAACACTGACTGACTGCTGGTACAGGCTTTGGTGGGATATATCTTGTTCGCCAAAAAATATAAAAATTGATTTTGTTCTAAATTCGACCTAAAATGTACATTGAGACATTATACTTATATATGTAGTTGTCGAGTTATAAAAGTACAAACATACATACATACATACATACATGCATACATACATACACACATACATTACATATTTGGTCATATTTAAATTTTGAATCGTTTTGACTTCCTTTTTTTTTGGTATGCTGAGAGTATTTGGTTTTGGCCATTTTTGCAAGTTTTTGGCCAGAAACAGCCTTTCCCCACCCAATTTCTTCTTCACTGTGTCGGCTACATAAGAAAACAGTCAAAAGGATATTGTTGCATTACATGACAGACACAGGTTTTGGTCGGTGTACTTCTTTGATACAGGAACAGCATGTCTCATTTTTCCAGCCTTTAATTTTATTATTCGTTGTACAAACTATTTCATTTGGCCCAGTCCATTATGAGTTGTAGGATCTCAGCTAGCAGACACTACAGACAACCAAACCTCATATGAACATACTCATTTGCATATATGTATAGATGTATCTTTGATATGTATAATATATATATATCACAAACCGTGTTATATCAGGGGATGCCTGTACCAATATAATAAATTCTAAAATTTACCTAAAAATGTGTGATGAACATAGACTGAGACATGATGAATTTGATTATAGTTTCATTATTTGTTTCCGATGCGTAGTTCTCAAGTTATAAGAGTATAAACATACATACATACATACATACATTACAACTTTAGATATATAAATAGAAGTTTTATTCAAATTAGTTTTGCCAATTTTATTGTTTCATGTTTACTCTTAATTCCCCATTAATTTATACTTTCCATAGGATTCACCTTTTACTCTGTATTTCCTTTATAAGTTAGACACTTTTATATTTGTCTTACATTAAACATATGAAAACTTTTCAAGAATATTACAATGTCACCATTCAATGATTATTTCATTTTTTTTTTATCTAGGACAAGATTTAAAAAAATTTTTTGTCTGTTTATAGCATTTAGGGTGCTTTATAAATTCACTTTAAAATATGAATATGAAATATTAGTGATATTGAAGCAAATGTAAATTAGCAGACAAATATAATTATATATATATATTATAATATTCATATTTAAAATTAAGTTAAAGTTAAAAATTTACTTTTAACCAAATATTTGTTAAAAGTCATAAATATATAAAGCAATTAATATTGAATTGTTTGTGTTAAAACTTCCTATTTACAGAGCAAATGGATTGTGGGTATGGCTGTGTAGAAACCAGTACATCAGAAAAATAATTCAAATTTAGAATGCACCTTGATGAAAAAACAACTATTTTGAAGCATGAAATAAAACTTGTAAAAAAGAAAAATAGTCTGAATGGTACTAACTTTAGGATGTGATGCTGAATAAATCTTTGTCATATTTTTACCTAGATATAAATTTAGTGCCCTGAATAGTGTATAAGTTAAGTAAAAAGATTTTCCAAACTTCCTATCTAAAATAAGATCCATAGGAATGAATATAGACAGATAGAACTCTCTCAATTGCAAAACCACCAATGATAATCTGAAAATTAAGGTAATAGGAAATATTACCTTAATATTACCTATTACCTAATCTACAATGTCAATCTCATAATTTGGATTAATTTATTTATTTGACACTTGTTTATATTTGATTTACATTAGAAATAAAATCTGTTTTTGTAATTATATCTTTGAGTTGTTAAATTATCCAGATTAAATAAATAAATAAGCAATATTTTGTTTTGATTAAAAAAAAACATTTTATTTGCAGCAAATTATGCATGGAAATTTTATTTAAAAATTACTTCAAAATTTATAGATTTTATAAAAATGACTTCTTTACCTTCTCAGGTAAAGAAGTCATTTTTATGTGATATTTTTGTATCATGTTAGTAGTGATTTTTAATGTTCATTGTGCACATCACATGTTTCATTTTAAGTAATTTTTCACTTGCATTTACTTTGATTCCCCCTTTTTTTTCTAATGTTATTGAGTATAAATCATAATTAATTATCAATTAGATTTTTATCTAAAATTTCAAGCATAAACTTGTCCTTGTCACTAAACCCAACATCACACGCCCTTACAAAAAAGAAAGAAAAAAAATGAGTAAAAAAGAATCCTTTATTCTACCACTTGAATAATCAAGTAATGGAATCAGCTACTTATCTTGCTATAGCTCTGTAGACTGACTTCTCATTTCCGTAGCATTAATACAAGTGTCTGTACTGGAGATCCATTCCCCAAGAAAAACCTCTACATTATACTAAGAATAGAAGGTCAAGGCATTCTTTAATGTCTCATTGTTACTGGAATTCTTCAAGACATTTTAAACTTTTGTAAAGCTCTATAACTACCTCATCAGTCATTTAGACAATCAGCATCCCAGAAAATGTGTTTCTACTATTCTTAGGTTTCTATAATTTGAATTTACTGCAAAGATATGCTGCCAGTTATAGTACAGAGTTTATGTTGGGCTTAGCTGATTTTAAACAAATGATCATCTACTTATAAAATGAACAATCTGATTTTCTTGGTTCTCTGTGCATAACAATGGACTCTTCCACTTAAAGCTAACAAGTTTGCTAATAAAAATATCTCCTACCCACTATTTTAAACAATGGTCTCTTCCACTTAAAGCTAACAAGTTTGCTGATAAAAATATCTCCTACCCACTATTTCAAACAATGGACTCTTCCACTGAAACAAGTTTTTTCAGTTTCTTCTCTTGAAAAAATTATCTAATAGAATTCAAATACAGGTATTCACCACTTTTCAGAAGTTTGCTTTAGGCCATTTTTCGCTTTTTCGAAAAAAAAAGGCAAATAGCAAAACTAGCATTCAGCTTTTGTTTTGCAGCAAGCCATTATAGAGGCAGCACACACTCTCTTCCTCGTTTTACACCCCAGTCTCCTGTACTTCCCACCAACACAATTTCCGATGACTCAGCCTATCATATCATCCTCATACCATGGTAATTGCTTATTCACATTTACGCCACTTACAAAAGGCTTTTAAAGGATCACTCTACTTTTGGATAGCGGGGAAACCTGTATATCCATGAACTTTTCATGGGTATATACTAGTTTTGAATATATACTAGTTTTGAACATATACAGGTCAAGTTACGGACTATTGGCTAACATATATTTAATCTGTATGGGATGAAAGCATCAGCTTTACAGCAATATATATATATAGTCAATCAAGCCTATTAAACCCTAATAGCGAGGGAAAAAAATATATAATAAAAAATTAAAAAATTAAAAATTTGGTAAATAAAAAAATGTGTATCACCCACATGGCTGTGTATCTCTCACGGAAATGAAAAGACGTTTTGAAAACAACCCTTTTCTTCCGCGTCACGTCGAGAGACATACTTTACAAGAAGACCAGCATATATCATATTAATTAAAACTTAAAGTACATTTAAATTCGAAGGTTCATCGGTTGTTTACCAGTGTGTATATATATACACACTAGCAGGGCAACCCAGTGTTGGCTTGGGAGAAAATAACTTCAAATTTGACAACACAGTGTAAAACATGTTCTGTAATATATATCTCTGTACAGAACACAGGAAATTGAAAAACGAGTATTTACACCGCAAGCTTATTCTTTACATCTGATCTGCACTGTTTACTCAATGTCGTAGATTGATGGCCTGAGTTAAGCAGTGAATATAAATGTTTAACCTTCGTTTCACCAGCAAAATGCAGAAAGTGTAAAACATTAGATATTTTGTTGCTTTCACTCAATTGGACTTTCGTGTTAGGAAAATTGTCAGTTTTGAAAGAAGAAGTTTGTGTTAGTTTTTTTTTTGTTCTATTTACGTAGTAACTATATGCTGAACTGGACCCTTACTGTACGTCAGTTGTACCAAAGTATGGCTTGGAAGTATTTAGTTTGCTTCCGTTGGTAAAGATCATTATTCGTGGATTTTTTCATGTTTAATTATATTCCGATAAATTTCCATGTTTTAGAAAAATGATTTCAGACAGAAAATAATTGTCCAGTTCAGCATTATAGTTACATCGAACCCCCCCCCCTCCCGAACATAAGAATTATTGTTAACAACTGACACTTACCAAAAGGATAAGGAGATGTTATTGATTGAAAGCACCAAAAACTTCTTCCATAAACAAATTTTTAATACATTATTCGATTTTATTGGTAAAAAAAATCATAACCTAAACATCAACAACAAAAAATTAAGGTAAATAGTAGTCAAAAAAATAATGGTTTACAACAGGGATTCCAAAACTATTTTCATTCATTATAAAAGCAATAGGCACTAATAAAAAGATTTTTTTTAAATAATAATAAAAAAATTGCAACATATTTATAAGCTATAATAAGACTAACAGTGTTTACTGTTTATTATGAAAAAAATATTATTAAAAACAAAATGTTTATTCTTTTGTTTTGTTTAACGGCACATCGATCCTTGGTGGGTCATTTAGTGCCGAATTTGTTTTTTTTAATATACAATTTATGTAGACAAATTATAGTAGATAGACTATTGCTAACAAATTAATGTAGGCACATTTTTGTAGACTGTTGTCAAGGTATGTATATCGAATCAGTTTTTTATATTTTTGAGTATAGTTTCAAAGACTACTACTACTTTCATTAGTGAAAAAAACAGGTGGCCCCTGTTTGGGAGGGGTCTTACCCCTCTGCAGGGTATGCATTCAGCGTATTCTAGGCCCCAGCCGACAGGGCCGGTCAATGAATAGCATTGATGCATTTTACAATAAGCACCAATAGGAGTAAATATTTGTATAGATATAAAATTAAAAAACTCTAGTTATATGAATACTCTTGGAAAATGCCTGTAAGTTTCAGTTTATGTGGAAGGGGTGTAAACATTAGGATCAGCTGGTTTCAGGTTATGTGTATGGTGTAAACATTAAATTTGTATTACTGTAGATGCATTTTCCATCTATGAGATGGAAAAAGCGTAAAACTTGTATAAGAAATGATTTTATTGTAAGAAAGTCTTTCCTAAACCCAAGGAGAGCTTATATCCAAAGGGGAGTAACTCATGGTTAGCCATGATTGGCTAATATCCCACCATCTCTTTTGGTTTTCTTTTTTTTTCTCTTTCTACTAGGCTTACTTTTCCTTTTCTTTTTTTTTACAGTAACAAAAAAAATATAACATACACCTTTCAACAATTCACACAGGAAATTTTCATTTCCGCAGTGCCTAATGTATGTTTGAATTTTGTTGTAACGTACATTTTACGTAGACAATTGTAAATTCAGAAATAAGTATGTGTAAGCAACTTATATTATTTAGTAGTGGTGAGGCAATCAGCTAGTTGATTTGAAGAGTCAACCCATGAAAGTTTGTGTATCTCTCCAGAAAGTTGGGACAAGATGCCTTGTATGTAACTGCAGCTTCTGCACATTCAAGCAATGCCAGGGTCTCAGCAGACAAAGTTGACTTTACTACTCGCCTAATCATCCTGGTCTGCCAATGTATTAGACGGCTTGCACCACTAGAATCCTTCAGAAAGATTATGAATCAACCCTTGCAACCCACGACCAGGCAGGTTAGCAAATGAGGCATCTGAAAGCAATATAATTTAACATTGTTGGTTGTTACACAAAGAATTACGTTATTTAACCTCAACAGATCTCCAATCATTGCATTATTGCATGACATGCTCAACTTGCAGATGTCAAATGCAATATCTGGTCTGGTGTGAGTCACAATCCAGTTAACCCATAAGAGACCCATTGTGATACCGGTGTCACATACAATTTAATTGATCTGCACAATCACTTATATAATATTATATTTTATCTTTGATTTTAACTCATGAAGTATACTAAGTGACATCTAATGAACATCCTGATACAGTCACATGACTGTGTGTCATTTTTCCTACCCAGAATCCCACATAATATTCCTTCAAGTAGAAATGGGTCTGGGTTCTTATGGGTTAAGCTGTCCTATCAGTGCTCGGTATTCAGTCCTCTCTGCTTCTGATAGTTTCCCTGACCTGACGTAGGAACGCTGGTGGCTTATTGTGACTGGTCTCAATGAGGATGCGTATTGGAACTGATCCACAGTGATCACCACCAGAAATAATATTTGGGCCAATATATTTAAACGCCTTTGAAGCAGAGCTACCAACAAGAAACATTTCACTCAGCTCATTCATTACTTTTTCCTCAAAGTCATCGAAATGTACGTATACCAGACCATCAACTGTGTCTCCATTATGCCATGAGAAAAGCGCTGAATCCAATGATAACATGGCAACACCCAATTTCAACAGCTCATCCCTCACAAGCATGTACCATTATCGGGCAGCATCGCAAAGTCCTCAAAAAGACATCTCATTGAATGTCATTACCTTGGAGGTACACTGAGGATACAACTGTGAGAAGAGCACATGGGAGAATCTTTCAGAAAATTCTTAATATATTCTTCAAATCCTTGAGCAACGAGTTGCGCTTTTATAACAGGCCTTCCATTTTTAATCTTCTCAGTTATGACCCAATGAACAGTTATAGCATCCTGACCATTGTCAACACGAGCATTTTTAATCAAGGCAATTCATTTTGATGATGTGGGATGGCCGAATTGTTTATGAAGTTTAATAGCAGTTTTCTTTGTATCTTTACATTCTAGGTTCATCAAAACATTCTCACTTACCGGTAGTCAGCCTAGCCACAATGAAAGTGGGAGCACATAATGGCCAGATGAGATTGATCACAGCGAAATAATCCTGTTATTCACTGTCACAGTGCCATTTTCAAAATTCAATTCCATCTTCACTTTCTTCATTGATTGCTTACTCATTAAGAGTGGAATCTTGCAATCTACTACATCTGTTGTAATAACAAAACCATTGTGTTATTTAAAAGAAGAATTAACCCTTTGATATGAGTTATTTATGCCACAAAATTTAAAATAAAACATGTTAAAATAGCTTATTGATGTTAAAATTGTAAAAGTTAAAAACACTAAAACATGACATGTTTAAAATGGAGAACTTATTAAAAGAGCAATAAGAGAATTCAAATTAAGAATTAAAAGGCATTTGTTCACCCTAGATTTAATAAGATCAAAAATTATATTCATCAGGAGAACATTGAGAAGGAAGTTTATTCCACATAGCAGCTGTTCTTGGGATGAAGCTATTTGCGTGAAACTTGTGGCGAGTCCTTGAAATATCCCAAAAGTATGGATGTGCTTTGCTAGCAGACCGAGTTTTGACTGAAAGTTTCCGGACAAGAGGGACTAGGAAATGTAGCTCATCTGAACACTTTCCATGGAAGTAATGGTAGAAAAGTGACAAACTTGCAACATTACAACGATGAGTTGGAGTGTGGAAAAGAGCTCATCACCAACTAGTCTATGCATTTGCTTCTGTACTCTATTGAGTGTAGAAAGTGCCTGATGAGAGGAGCCTGTCCAGATGTGCGTGCAGTACTCCATTTTTGGACAGATGTGGCTCTTATAGATGTATAATAGTGCTTTAGGTGTTAGAAACTGTCTTGATCGGTCTAAAGATCCTAACATTCTAGCTGTGTCCTTGGCAACAGAAATAATGTAAGTGTCCCATTTCAAATCAGGTGTGAATTTGAGACCCAGAAGTTTATCCAAGCAGGGGGACTTCTCTAATATAGTGCCATCCATTGAGATAGGTGGAAAGTCAGGATTTGCATGATGATGTGTTTTGGAATGATTGAATTTAATGAGCCATTTAATACCACATTTAACAATTGCTGTGCATTCACTGGAAAGATCAGATGCTAGGTCTGTTTTTAGAAGTAAGACCATAAAGAGTGCTGTCATCTGCATATAAGTCTATAAGGACCTGATTACATGGTCGGATAGATCATTTATAAACAAAAGGGAAAGTGTAGGCACCAAGATGGATCCTTGGGGCAACCCTGCATTAATTTCATGAACCCCTGAAGACTGGCCATTTACTACAACCTTAAGATTTCTTCCTGATAGGAAATATTTTATTGTGGAAAAGAACTCTACCCGTTATACCATAGCTGGTGAGTTTATGAAGCAAACCTCTGTGCTATGCCTTGGAGATATCCAAAGCAATAACACGGCATCATAGCTACCATCCAGTGCACTACTAATCCTATGAATAATAACAGTTAGTATATCAGCTGTCGACCTGGAAGTCCAAAAACCGTATTGTGCATCACTAAGAAGGTTGAGATTATTCTGGTGGTTAATAACATGTTTGTTCAGGATTGATTCAAATAGCTTGTTCATAATGCACAATAGACTGATTGGCCTGTATTGTATTGGAAAGGAGCACTCCTCAGAGTTCTTGAAGACTATGAAATTAATGAGAAAAATATGTAACTAATAATTTTAAATCATGCTTCAAATATTTCTATATTGAAACTTGATTATTATCATATTTTGAACGGCATACGTACAATCCCACAAATTCAATGGAAGGCCAATCAAATTAACCACCATAAGATTTGCTACATTTTTAATTTCAAGGAGGTTTTTTTTTTATCGAAATATACAATCTTCATTATTCATTATTGAAAATCTTCTTTCTGCCTTTGTAGGACACAGAGCAATTTGTATTGTTGTTGAAATCTCATATTTATGGCAATTTTTTTCTGCATAATCACGGAAATCATTAACACAAATTTTATGATGAAATTGTTTGCAGAATGTGTAATTTTTCTTAGGCTGCTTTCAAGAAGACAACGACTTCATCAATATTCCAAGAATCTTGGTTAACAATGTTTACCAATTCATGAATTCTTTCTTGATATTATGTTATCGCAATCCATCAATCTTAGTTTCATATTTTTATTAATAAATTTAAATTTCTAGCTTGAAGAGCAGTAAGGAAATTTCTTCTGTATATCTATCATTATGGCTATATATTCCAGAAATGATTTGTTGGAAAGACGGTTAACAATTCCTGTATATTCTTCCTTAGTAGAAAAATATTCAAACAATGCTGGATAAGTATGCCTTACTGCAACTGTTTATTTAAGGCTGCAAGCAGCTCATCTTAGTCCTAAAATTCTACCAATCTTTAGGATTTCAAATTCAAGTTCTGAAATTTGAAAAGGTTTCATTTAGCTTTTATTTGATTGGTGAAAGACCCTCTATATTTCATCAATAAATACTTTAAAGTGATTCATTTGTTTTATATCTTTTATAGAATCATCCAAAATGAGTTGCAGGCAATGAATCAAGCAGTGCCAAATCTTTATCTCAGGAAAATCATTTTTAATTTCAGCACTCACCCCTAAATTGCTCTATTGGAACAAAATGCAATCAGATTATATTTTTAGATATCCACCATCAAATCCTGCAAAATGCAAACTTTGTAATAAAGAAGTGTATATTGTTTCAGCATCTTGCACTTCCAACACAATCAAATCAATAATATTGTTGGTGAAAAATCTTCAACTTTTACAAAGATTATGATATCTGGTTTACTAGATATTGTTGAAACTCCATCAATGATAACACAGAGTTTCAAATTTTGCTAACTTATTTTAGTAAATATTTCATCTTTAATTTCTCACGCAATATGATCAACTATTTTAACAGCAGTTTTCCAAGAATGTCTAACCCATCTTTTAATTGTAGTTCAATTTTATCTTCAATATCAGAAAATGGACTGTTTCGTTTTGCTATTCTGTTGTAAGATGTAAAGTTTTTAATACTGTTGTATTAAAAACTTTACATCTGGAGTTTGTATATTTTTGGTTTATTTTATCTATGGTTTTGGTATATGTAATGTTTATATAAATGTATCTATATGTTAAATCAATAGACATGCCGAAGCAAGCTCCCAGTAACCCCATTCCGTTTCTGGTCGCAGAAAACATGGACCGGAAGTGGGAATGGGGAAGGCACACTTCCTACCAGGTGAAGAACCCCATCACAAGTGTTATCTTGTTCCGTCTTCTTTTCTTAACACGCTTAAACATGGTTACGAATCAAACGCATTCTAACCTCACACAGCTAGAATAAGAAGACTAACAAATCGAGCAGAGGCACTAAACACAACCAGAATGTTACATTTGGTGACGAGGATGAGATCGAAAGAAAATGCACAAAAACAAAAAATAACCTATCTGACCCACGTGGGAAGATGTCTCTTCCACATTACCCATCGTTTGACTGTAAGTCAGACGGCAAGATCGTCCAATGGAAACAGTGGATGACAAACAGACTACAGAATTACTTCATCGCACACAGAATCAAAAACGACAGCTGCCAGAAAATCATGCATTTAACTTTCGGTGGTGATGATTTGAACGATATCATCGAATCATTACAGAGCGAACAAGTAGCACCAGGAAGAGCTGAAAAACACTTCAACAAACTGGTCAAAGCAGTAGACAGTCATTTCAAACCATATCAAAACGTAAGAGTACCAAAGATTCATCTTTAGATAATGTCCGACAGAAAACTGATGACATTGATGAGTTCTACGTGAGTTCTACACATTCTAACCTCATACAGCTAGAATAAGAAGACTAACAAAGTGAGCAGAGGCACTAAACGCAACCAGAACATTACAGTATATACATCCCGTCTCTGTTCCTTCAGTTGCATCATACATATATTGTGAGCTTTAGATGAAAAATAGTCATTCATTTTTTCCCTAGATGTGCTTGCTGGACAGCAAGCACATTTAGTCTTTCCTGATGCTTCAACAGCTTCTCTATTGATACATGGATTCCCTTAATGTTTATGTACTCAAATTTGGCTCAACTGTCACAGCCAAGTTTTTTGTTGATAACAAGTAAAATCATATTTTTTCTTGAACTCCTTCATACTCCAGCAATCTGGAAGAGCACTATTTACAGTATCTTCATCGTGTAGAGTTTTAGAAGTTGTATTAAGTGTTAAAGAGACCCAAGCTGTAAATAGAAACCTGCCATTATTTAAAAAAGCAGTTATTGTTAAACTGCTTCAATGCCACATATGCCCTTCATGGTTAATAAGCAAAAAATACGACATATAGTTTTAAATCTTTTTCAGCCTTTTTACGTTGACATGAGCTAGTGTGCTAAATTAATTAAAAAAATAATTGATTTAGGTCAAAATATGTTGAAATTGATACACTAAAAGAATTCAAATTTAGCTGCATTTGACATTTTTATACTTCTGTTCGAGTCCACGTCTTGTAATAACTATTTGAACCATGTCAATTTGGTTTACACTTTTGAAAAATACATAAAATATTGTACTGTAATATATAAATACACAAAGAAAAATTACTTCACCATTTTAGCTTTTGGAATAAAATAAAATACATACTAGTATTAACAACTGCATAATAATTACTGAAGTTCCCTTCCACAAGCAATTAGCTTTTAGCCATTCTACAAAAGCAGTTAATATGCAAATCAAAATATCAAATTTGGACACTGCAAACAGCAAACGTACGTAAAAATGACAAATTGCCACTACAGACAGGCTGCAGTGTTGCCAGTTTGACTATACATCTTATGGCAACAATAACAAAAAATTGGCAAAATTAAACAAAAGTAAAAAGACTATTTTTTTAAAAATTTGAAAACAAACTTTCAAATTTACCATCAATAGGATCACCTGGTAATTCAGGACAAATGCCCTGTTGAGGAAGCACCTCTACTTCATGGAAAGAATATGTTAGATAAGGGAAAACTTAAATTTTACAACAATCAAACAACTGGTTCTGCAAACTTCTGTAATTTTAGTAACCAGTTCACGTGAAACAGTTGAATCGCACCACTGTATATATATATATAAACTCTGGTGGACGGACATAAGATCACGTGGCCTGGGGACAAAGGAATTTTCGGCGGGACTTGTCACTTCCATGTGAGAAGGGAGAGAGACAGACCATGTAAGTGATACTTAAAATTTATTTTTGTTTATGTATTATATTTTTTTTCTCATTGTTAGGTTTTAAGAGGCTATATAGAGTGTGTATATATATATATGTTGTCAAATCCACAGACAGCACTGTTTCGTCGTTTATACGACTCATCAGTGTGGCTACTGACTATAAGTGCCTTGGTGCCCCGAGCAAGGATTGAAACCGGGTATCTGTGTCGACAGCCCGATGTCTTACCACCGCCCCAAGTCACCTCGGCGTATGTAGGTCACTTTATAAGCACATATAAACCTATATATTTTTATATCTATTTACTAAAGTGCTCAATCTGAAAGTAAATGCGCTCAGATAGCTATGTGTAAATAGTTAGTTTCCTACAATAGTGCTCTACCTCTTAAGCCGAAGGAGCGAATACATAATATATATGTTGTCAAATCCACAGACAGCGCTGTTTCGTCGTTTATATGACATAACATAACATATCCCATAACCCAGAGCAGGGTCGTTCGGGCACCATGGATGATTTCATCATGGGTGTGTCAAGGGCAAGATAGCCTGATGGAGCTCACCCCTCTTTAGGCTGGTTTTGGAATCAGAGTTGTCTGTCTCCTAGACTGGTTGCCAATCATTGCTAGAGAGCCAAGTCTGCCCTACTATTCATAGGGGAGAAGAGAAAGATTCATGCCTTTCCCAAGGGTGTGCTAAGTGAACACAAAATGCCTCAGCCAGAGTTTGAACTTGGCTTGCCGAGTCCATTCTACATGTCTTTAACCGTTTGGTCACCCCGCACCTCTACACACACACACATATATATATATATGTAATGGTGAAAAAAGCAATAATTTTACACAACTAATATTTATTTTTTAACATAATGTCCTTAATGCAGCAGTGAATATTAATCACATAGATTACACATCATTATGCAGTAAAAGTTTTAGGTCCAAATTCACCTAATAATTATGTGTCAGGCTACAGACTTATTGATCCAATCTTTTTATATATATATATATATATATATATATATGTGTGTGTGTGTGTGTGTATGTGTGACATTTAGTTTAAAAAAAAACACTTCATCTAAAAGAAATACAGGTAGTTTTTTCAAATGAAACATTTCAGTAAATTGGCTCACTCTGTCAATAAAATGTTCTTGGTTGACATCCCTCCTTACTCAACCCTTGAGGCATACAGTCTTATGGATACATATCTAGAGCCCATTTTGTAGCATCATACATTGTCACTGAATCTGTTCACAATATCAAAGAAAGCTAAATCTAAGGTTGATGGGAAATTTGTGTGCTAAAAATAATTTCAGTAAGCAGTTTCATGCATTATACTTGCTGTTATTCATGCTAATAGCTGATTTTGATTTCTTATCTATACTTTTGCTATTTAGTTTAGATCTGCAAAATCTCCATGTAACTTCTTTATTTTGTAAAATGTCAAAGCTTTAGAGCCTTGCTGCTGTGATGTTTTGTGATGTGGATTCATTATAGTGATCTATGTTATCTTTATTGTAAATCCTCATGCTTGCATTGAATTCTTAAAGTGTGTATCCTTATTAAAATGGAGCTAACATAAGTATATGTAACCAAAATACGGGCAGATAACGTGTGTCTTCCTTAATATAAGGGAGCTAATGTAAGTATATGCAACCAAAACTACGGGAAGATATGTTTTAAGTCGAATATAAAATAAAATTTTCTCTCATTTTCTGCTAAAAGTAAATCAAATACTCTTATTTATTCACTGATGCTACTGTTTATTGATTTTAATTAGGTATTGTAATATTTCTCAGATTTAGTATAGTTTGCCTATACTTTTGTGCACACACACACACACAGAAATGTTTCATTAAATTGATGAAAGTGTATAAAATATTGAAAAATCAAAAACTCAATATAATTATTTGAAAATGAAATTTTTGCGGTGATTTCAACTTAAACAGGTGCATTTTCTAAGAGACTTTATAGGATTTAATTTAGTTGAATAATATTTAAACATCGATGGTACGACACAAGTCCATGTGAGTGTCGTCCAGCAAGCCAATACGAAGAGGTGTTATATATCCCATTAGGCAAGAAAAGAACGAGCCAATGGGAAGCGTCCACGTTTGTGCATGCACACCACCTCACTGGTCACGTGGAAACCGGCAACTTTATCAGAGGTAGGAGGCCATCATTTTTGCAGTGGATGACTTTGTAAGTTTTTTTTTTTTTCCTCTCGCTCTTTTCCAACCCTATATTACACTATGGCTAGTCCTGTCAACCTCTTTTTAAACATTTTATTTAAACAGACAAGTTCTTTAAAGATGTGTTGATAAACCTGACTAGTTATCAGTATTTTTCTTAGCTTCCTAGCGAAAGTCCACTCTGCACAATTTATGTAACTACACCCAGATATACATGATGTCTGCTTTCGAATGTTTTCTGTTGGAAATTATCTTCTTTCTCCGCTACACTATCGTATGATTCTCAAAAAAAGACTTTAAAATGTCCCACATTTCTGTATGCTTAATGTTTATATTTTTCTTAAACCAAACCGTAAAGTAAATTGCTCCTCAATTCCTGGTCACTTTTTCATAGTCTTGAGAAGATCTGTAAATCTAAAACACAAAAAACAGTTTTGCTTGTTGATTTACTAAGTCAGATTTGAAACAATTTAATTGCAAACTGGTGAAATTGCACCGATTTCAGTTCGGGCCGTCCAGGTCACAGTTGTCCCCGTCTTCTTGTAGTAGTATTTCCCCAATCGTTTTCTTTTTTTTTCTTTACACAATTGTTGCAAATTTCTAATGAAATCTCATGTGTTCTGTTGTGTATTTAGCGTGGTTTTCTTTTTCGTATTTTATTACTTTCGATCACCCCTTCTTCGGGCTTCTTTGCATTTTTCTTGTTTTACTTTTAATTAAAAACGATCAAAAAACAGTTTTTAATCACACCTTCAGCCTAGCAGTTATTTTTTCTTGCTGTCGCGTAGAAAAGTCAGGTTATCGTGTATTTCGAAATTTACTACGAATTCGAAAATTCTTTCCCATTGATTATTTTCATACAAAGTAACACGACTTCTTTTTACAATTTTCCTTAAACTGCATCAATAAAATCTGAGACGCCGGTCGGTCTTAATTTGCAATTTTTAAAAAAATTTTTTAAAAATCTTTAGAAACTGTTGAAGATGAAAAATTGTCCCCTTTTCATTGTTGAAGGCTTTCGTCCATACACAATGACGAGCATTCAAATAGTATCAAATCGCTTGTGACTTTTATTTAACCCTTTTCCACACTTGGCTGATTACGGCGATTTTCACTTTACTAACCACATCTGAAGCTTTTTTTTTTTTTT
>VCCN01000258.1:5986577-6002650 GCA_006491835.1 Architeuthis dux | reverse complement strand
TACCCTCTGGCCTTCATCAAGTGTTCTTGGTTCTAGAATGCATGCTTCTTTGAAGTAGTACACGTGTGTGTGTGTGTATATATATATAAAAACATGTGACCTGTCTAGTCTAATACGAGCATGCATTCTATGAAATGATTACACATTCTAGAACCAAGAACACCCAATGAAAGCTGAAGGGTACACGGCTGAAACGTGAATATGTGAACATATAGACGAGGAAAATATACACAATGATTTTTCTAATAGATTTGATATTTTCCAACTACTATTTAAATGACTGCCAGTGATTTGAGGTGGATAAGCTTCAGTTTAGAAAGTATCTGTTTCTGAAGAAAGAGTTAATTAAAAAAAAGATTTAAATACTTTTATCACACCTTTCCATTTAGGATAAAATATCTGAGAAGCAGATAACTGTTTCATTGTGCATCTAGTTTACAGAGATGTTTGAGACAATTGAAAGAATTTCTTACTTGATTATATTTTTAAAATGATTGCATTCAACAAAGCATAAATAGCAATATTATTACAACTGTTATCAATATACTAACAAATTAATAGTAATAATATATGGTACCTAATTATGAAGTTGTACAATTCAAGCAATCTTTTAATATCTAACTTACCTTAAGGTATCTCTACAAAAGATGCTTATAAATATTACTTTTCTTCTAGTTTTCATAAGTGTTTAAATTTCACATGCACAAAATTAGTGGGTTTTTTTGAACTCACAAAAACTTTAGGTTCCTGTAAATGTCTGAACATAGATTACAATGCATCCATACTTTGTATATATTGGTAGAAATCTATAGATTCAAGAAATTGTATTGGCATTTATGCAAATAAAAGCCACTAATTAGCTTCTGTTAATGATAAAAGTTAATCATCATAGTTGTTTAGCCAAGAATGATTTGATTAAATAAATTGAAGTGATATTGATTTTTGTTTTAATGTCAAGTAGTTTGTGTAATAAAGAATTTAGTTGTAGTGAAATTCAGTTATATCCAATCTTATAAACTCTTTTTTAACTTACAGGTGGGTTTTTTCACAGGCCAAAAAAGATGGTGCTGAAGAAGCTATTGCTAAATATGATGGTATGTATTTGAATTTGGAATATAGCCTAATGAATAAGTAATTCTAATTTTTCTAAAAAAGAAATGTTTAATGTTTACAAATTATATAACGAGTGGTACTAAAATACTGAAGTTTTATGCATCCTAATTGTTATATCTTAGACTATTTTCTGTGGAAATTGCTTTTAAAAACTTCTTAGATGCAAATTATTTTCAATAACGAAAGGCTTCTTTTTTTTCTCATTGTTCATACTAATATTTTTCTTGTAGGTAAATGGGAGTTAGCAGAGGCTGAAAGCAATGCATTACAAGATGATCTTTCCTTAGTATTACAGGTAATTCACATTTACCTTTCATTAGAGATTAATTACTCAGTTGTTGAGTGTTAACACTGGATATTGATAATTCTACTTTTTTTTGTTACATTTTTATATTTATGATTTTTTTGTTTTTGATAATACAAATGTATCAAATTAAAAACAATCAGTATTGCATTTTTCCAAATTTTGAATTAGTAGGATAACTGAAATGTCCGACTCTTGAATAACCTTTTAAAAAGTACTTTTGATTTTCAAATTATTGTTTTAATTCATTCTATGCAAATTAGACCAATACTTGCATATTGTGTAGTATATATTAATATATTCTATATACTAGAACTAAGTAGTCTCTGACTGTTCATAATCATTCAATATTACTTTTCCAGTGCATGTATTTTATGCCTACATAACCCTTGACTGTTTTTTTTCCATTTTTGTCTTTGACTCATCATGCAAACTTTTTTATTTAATCACAATAAGTGCATTACAATGAAGTATTGGCATTCACAATCAAGTTATGTTTGAAATTTATTGCCGTACCTATAAAAAAAAAAAAAGAAGAATCTGGATTTAATACATAACTCGGTGTAGATTGGCTTTTGTAAAATGTCTTTCCTTAATTTGTTTTAGTTTCTTGGACTAGTTTAATTATAATTTTACTAAGTGTAATAAATGATTATTTATTCCTTTTTTAAAAATTACAGTCTAAAGCCAAACATCATGCCATATCATCAAAATTGCAACGGGTTTTTGACTTCAGTGGAAAGCCTTTTATTCTACAGTAAGCATCTTGTTTTTATTATCAATTTACTTCATGTCTTAATGTATACATATTAACTTTTATTTATGAAACCTGTGAATTCTAAAATTGATTAGTAAGTCTAAATTAAATCTTAGTTCAAAGTTTTGATATTTGCTTGTTCCATCATATAATTTGTAATAAGACATAAATGTATGTCATTTTGTTTCAAATTGCCTTTAGGCAAATTTAAAAAAAAAAACAAACTTAGAAACATTATCTTCTATGAACAAACCTGATAAGTTTTTGTTTTTTTAGAAAAATATAAAACAAAGATTTTTTTATACATTTAAAATGTTACGCTATTTTCATGATTATTACGAATACTTTCTACAATTTGTCTTAAATTTCTGTTATACAAAATTAAAGACTATCTTTACAATAAAATAGTTCAAAACTTGACGACTAAGCACTATAATATTTTCAAATGTTCACTCAAGGCGGTGCTTTGTATCCCTGCCATACATTAAATATTTTGATGCAAAAACTATCCCTGCCCCATATTAATGAAATATTTTGATGCATCTAAGTGCGTTCTGTATGATATATGCAATTCTTGGGTGCATTTTGAATGCCTAAATTTTACCAATGATGAAATTGTTATTTCCCTGCCCGTTTCATATCTAATTGCAGTGAAGCATTAGAAAGTAACTTGATAAATGATCAATGTGTTTAGTTTCATTTTCTCTTCTCTTGGTCAATTATTCACTCCTAACCTTTTAAACTTAATCCTAGCATTTTTCTGGCTACACATGACTATTAATGCTTATCTTTATACAATGGAAAGTTTTTCTTTTTTTTATAATTAGTTAGTTTTAAAGGTTTTGTAATTTTGTTCTTTAGGTATGAAGTAAAATTACAGAATGGTATAGAATGTGGCGGAGCATATATAAAATTATTGACAAAGGACAATTTAGATTTGGTAAGTTTATACCTCCATATTATTGGAACTTTTTTTTATTTTTTGCATTTTGAAAAATTTGGGAAAATCAATGAAACTTTTTATCTTGATTATAAACCCAGACTCAAAGATTTAGCAATTCTTAGGTTGCACTAATGAATATAGATTGGATTTACTAGTTTTATGTTGCCATGTGTACATCACAAAATGTATAAAGAGGCTACTTTGAAAATAGCAGTGATATATATACCCAAATGGTCAATACTGAGTTTAAAACAAATCTTTTTGTACATGGATATATCAGTTTGTTCAACATGAAATTAGTCATTTATTTAACTCTTTCCTCCCTAAGAGACAAATTTGATAAGTTCCCTGCTTTCCTGACTCTTCGTCTAACAATGTACCTTGTTCCCTGAAACTAATCTAACTGCCTGTTGCTGACCAAAAAAATACAATGGGCTGTAAATAAATTGCTATATCTCTTTTAATATTAAATGTACACTTACTAAATTTTCAATGATTATTCCCAATGTATCATTTCTAAGTCCGGTGAAATAAAACCAGCAAAAGGTTCATTAAAAAGATATTATCAATTGATTGGCATTGTCATGATTTAAATTTGCGTATGATTTAAATTTAAACGGTTTTTTTTTTGTAATTTTTTTTTATCAATATTTTAAAAAAAACTTGTTGTTTATTTTCAATAATATTTAATAAATTATCTATGAACTGCTTAGCGGTATCAGGTTGCTTTGTAGTTAGCTGGTTCACGAATGTCCGTAAACTCCTCAATATTTGCAATCGGTTCACAGAATGTTTTTTTAGTTCATTTCTTTTAGCAATTTTTATCATTTAAAAAAACTCGTTTATTTTCAATAATATTTAATAAATTATCTATAAACTGCTTAGCAGTATCAGGTAACTTTGTAGCTAACTGGTCCATGAATGTCGGTAAACTCCTTAATATTTACGTTCGGCAAGTGATCAGTTCACGGAACGTTTTTTTTTTGTTTTTTTTTAGTTCATCTTTTTTAGCAATTTTTATCATTTATTAAAAAAAACAAAACTTGTTTATTTTCAATATTTAATAAATTATCTATAAACTGCTTAGTGGTATCAGGTAATTTTGTAGCTGGTACAGGAATGTCCGTAAAATCATCAATGTTTATAATCTGCAAGCGATCTTTTAAACAATGGAAGTAGCGATTACTTCCATTGTTTAAAAGATCGTAATTTTTTACCTCGGAGTCGTTCGAATACATCAGATGTTGATAGAATCTTGTAAAATATTTCTTTGAGCAGTTTGTACAGTTTCATGAGAAAATCACTCAAATTCCGAATCACTGAAGTCACTAGAATCCATTTTAGAATACCATGTGTATTTGAAATTTCCGTCGTTTTCGTTTATCGTTAATAGGTAAAAGACAGAACTAGGTTAAAGGTGTCCCCATATGGATTCATAAGCTTCATTTTAATTGTTTGAGATTCTAAGGGATCCTCTAGAGATCATTAATATGACTAATCAGAGCCGATTTAACAAGCGCTATTTAAAACGCTTAGTCGTTGTCAGGGAACTAGAACATATTTTTCGTCACGAGTGGAGACGAGTTCAGGCTGTTAGGACATTTTTTTTTTTATCACGCCTGTACTCGTTTTCAGGGAGGAAAGGGTTAAAAAAAATTATATTCCAGAGGAGTTTAAAACATTTATTGTTATAAACCATAGCCGACAACCTCCTAGCAAACCTTTTTTTAAATTTTTATTTCAAGTGTTATTAATTTGTACTCATTAATTTCCTTGTAATACATATGAATTGTCACTTTTTAAATTGATATATTTTATTCAGGCACAGTTCCATGACAAAACCCCCTACACAATTATGTTTGGTCCTGACAAATGTGGTTTGGACTACAAGGTAAGATTTTGGATTAAAACAAATATTTATGTAATGTTTATTCTAATATTTAGAATATTTTGATATAGATCATATTGCTTCAGTCAGTTACACAAATCACTATACATTGATCACTAACATTCTGTACATATATTTAATCAATCACTGTAGTAGCACATTTATTATGTATGTTCATTGAAAAGAAAGGTCCACATTTTTTAGTTAATGATTCCTTTTGAGGAAATTGTAGAATGGGCTCATAAGCTAGAAAAAACTATGAAAATCTTCAATCAAAATGCAGAAAACCTAGCTGGAGAATAAATATATTCCCTATCAAAGTGGTTTATGGAGGACTTATTGCCAACTCATTTTCAGCATTTTTGGCTAATCTTGATATGGCTACATTGGAAAGGAGTTAATATATTAAGAAGCTCCAAGAATGGGCAGATATTACGGGTGTGCCCTAGTTTTGCAATAATGATCTTGAATCCCAGAAACTATTCCAAGGTCATGTGTTAAATGTCCAACTTTTGTCCCATTTCTATATGGCCTATCTTGATTTTCAAAAACCTGTTTACAATTTCCAATATTTTGATATTTCGCCAATAGTGTAAAATCACGCTATTCAGTTTGTGACAGTTTGTAATGAAAAATTCCTATTAACAGAGGTAATCTCCTCTTACATGATTTTACAAAAGACTTAATAACATTAAACAAAGTTAAGTTACTGTATAGATGACTCTTGAAGCCCCCCCCCCCCAATGCAGTCTTCCTATAGACCATATACAAAGAAGTGACCTTAAAATTCTACTCAAAATACCACTTGACTGGTTCCATAACCAACTCAGACCTCCCACCCTATAACAAATTATTAATTAAACATCTGACAAATCAATATACGGCCACATCAATAATATTGCCAGTAATGTTGGGAAGCCTACAGGAGATGGTGATTGAGTGCCAGGAGAAACATTCACCAGCGTCTGCTACATTGAACACCACTTTTCTGTTGATCTTCAAAGCCCTCCACCCATTATAGACTTGTTTATTTTAAGATCCTTTGCTACTAAATTGCAAACAAAAAAAACACTAACCTCAAAATCCTGTACAATCTTTCGTAATGGTGATTCAGCGAAGGTTGCAGGGCTCTTCAGTCTTGAAAAGGCTACTGTAGTGTATGCCTTTTTTATTTTGCGC
Source organism: Architeuthis dux (assembly GCA_006491835.1). Classification (NCBI taxonomy): domain Eukaryota; kingdom Metazoa; phylum Mollusca; class Cephalopoda; order Oegopsida; family Architeuthidae; genus Architeuthis; species Architeuthis dux. The sequence continues at coordinate 5,996,466 of VCCN01000258.1, read as the reverse complement.
TAAAATCCATTACTAGCTACCTACACACACTTAAATATCTTCTGTGGATGTTTAATTTTGATTATAATTACGAGAAAATAGCATAAAGTTAGTCGTAAAAAGGGGAAAAATACTTTTGCATAAAGGTGGTTACATTTGACAACAAATATGTGCAGTCATCAGAAAAGTTGATTTTTGAAATCTTTCAAAAAAAGAATTGACCTCATAGAATTCTTATTTATTTATTATAACATACTGACAATTCAAACGTGAGGAAACTTTTATAATTATTTTCAGAAATCTTTGTTTTTGCAAAATGATTTTGGACGGTTGTATGACGGATGAAAAGTTAGTGTAGATTTTAGTGTTTTCAATAAATTTACTATCAAAATTTATTAGCATGTAGCTATGTTTGCTTGTTGATTATTTCACTCTTTTTATTAATGTTTTTTATTTTTATTTTCCAGCTACATTTTATATTTAGACATAAAAATCTTAAAACTGGCGAAATAACTGTAAGTATACAGTGTTTAGGTTTGAATATTTTTGTTTTTGCATTATTTCATTTTCATTGACTATTATAGTTTTTTTAAATTTTTTATTTACTGGATTAACAAAGACTTTCAATATATTAATAGTATTCATAGTAAATAAATTTTGAAATGTAGAAAGTATTCTGCATTTCAACTTTGTCTAATACTCATTTTGGATAGCAATGTGAAAATGAAATTAATTAATTGATTGCATTAGACAAAATCAAAATCCAGAGATATTTATTCTCAAATTCAGCAGAAAATCTGACAGTGACATTCTTGAAAAATCTCTGACTAGAGACATGTCAAATAGAAAAGCTGTATTAAATCTAATTTTGGTCAAAGTGAACTGTTTATTTATACAGTACAAAGTTTGAGTGAAACCGTTGTACAGTGTAGTTGTCTAATTAAATTAGTCATAAACAGCTCTAAGAGTTAATTAGTTGTATTTGTGTCTTCAATTAAATTTGATTGGAAATCTTTCGCCTCCTATCTTTCCTACTTTGCATATCCAAAATATTTTAATATAGCTATAAGAAAGTTGAAAAATTTTATATTCAAAGGCGAACAATAAGTGAAAAGCAGAAAACATGGTGTATTGTATAAAAACTAAGATTTGAACAAATAAACAGTGGCATTCTTTAATGTTTTTTTTATCAAATAATACCACCAAAATAAATCCAATATATAACAATTCTAAAAGTCTTTGGTTCTTTGTTGTGTACTATATGCATATTTTCAATGTGAATAATTTTAATCAATAGTGTGTAAAATATATCCAATAAACTTTAAGGAAAAAACACTTGATGATCCACTCTAGAATTGAAAATTATTAGTTCTGGTGATTAATCATGGTAAAACTTTTATAAAATGCAAAAATTGACACCAGCTTAACGAATTAGGTTACAGAATCAATCCTCATTATGTGACAAATATTAATGTTTACACAGTATATGAAGTGCTAAAATTCATAATGACATTTATTCTTTTTTTTTTTTTTTTTTTTTCTAAATCTCCTAAATTTAGGAGAAGCATGCTAAAAAGCCAACTGGGTCTATTGAAAACTACTTCACTGATAAGAACACTCACTTGTATCAGTTGGGTGAGTACAAATGATGGATTCTTTCATTTTGGATGGCTTACTCTGCACAAAGATCTCATCCCATTTACAGTCATTTAAGAGTTCTGCCAATCTTAGACTTATTTTGATTTCTGAAATTTTTTTGATTATGAATGCTAAAGTAAAATAGGAACATCATCAGAAATAAGTCTGATGCAACCTTTATCTATCATATGCAATGTCACTAAAAAGGTTTGCTAAGCATTACTTTTTTATGAAGATTTAGTGCTTAAATTTTTAGTATTTTAATGAGAACATGACAATGCATTTGTGCAGCATAGCTTTTACTTTGGATGGAAAGGAATTTTTGTACATTTGCTAATTTGTTTGCTTATTCACAAAGATTTTGTATTTTTTTCTTTCTTTTTTACTAGTTATCAATCCTGATAACACTTTTAAAATCACTATTGATGGATATGTCGTGAATGAAGGAAATCTTCTTGAAGATATGACGTGAGTAATTGCAGTGTTTGTTTTTTTTTTTAAAAAAAAAACACTAGTGTACCACATAATAACAAAGTAAGCCATTAAATATTCATTTCAATACTCACTATAAAACCTTTTTACTTTTCCTTCAGCTTGAGTAAATAAGTTTATTCAATCAGCTCTTCAAAAATGTTGTCCTTAAGAGAGGCATGATCTTATTAAATATAATCTAAAAATGGTTGTGCCTTATTCTATCCAAATACTACCTGTATTTTGATTGTAATGATTGTCATTAACAAATTCTCATTACATTTCATTCTAATATATGGAATTCAATGATTCATCTGAGCTGTATGCAGTATAACCTTCTTTGCATCTATGAATAGGCAAATTGATGAAAACTAGAGTTTTCTTAATCCTAATCTTATTTTGATAAATATTCTTTAAGTTATGAATCTTTCTGCAAACTATCAGACAAGAAACAAAATTGTTGGTACTTTTATATTTTTGTTCTTGCATAATGAAATCAGTATAAGTGAGATATTACAAAACTGACCATGTAAATTGACAATATTAACTTACAAGCTCTAATTTTATGGAGAATTAAATATCCTTAAAATCTAATATATGCTACATTCTGACAAATATGTTTTTATAAACTCTATATCATCTAAGTGCTAATACATTTTTTTCTTCTAGACCACCTGTGAATCCACCCAAAGAAATTGAGGATAAAAAAGATGAGAAACCCAAAGATTGGGATGATAAAGAAAAGTGAGTTTATTTTCAAAATCCTATAATAGCACATTAGATAACTGAAAAATCATGAAAGTCTGCTTAGCATTTACAAATGTGTCATTAGATATAATTTTGTTTAAAAAATTAGTCTGGCTTGTTTTTTTATTGGATTGTTTTGGGATAGTTTAATTCATTTTGATCCAACTTTTCTGCTATAGCAAAGTGAAAATAGGAAGATAAAAGTTCCTTTTTATATTTAAAATAAAATACTTGTACCTGTAAAAAAAAATATTCATTTTGTTTCTATTAAATTTAGTTTAGTAAAACTTTATAACTATTTAAAATGTATTTATGGGGAAAAAACATGTTTCTCGTAATTATGATTGAATTATTTGTACATTACTTTTTGCAGAATTCCTGATCCAGAGGCAACAAAGCCAGATGATTGGTATGATTGAGATTTTGTTTCTTTTGTTTCTTTTATTTTAGGGGGAGGGCAGAATAAACACTAATAGTAAACATGCACTCTCATATACATATACAGGAATACCTTGATTAGTGCAGGTTTTGATGTAGTATGGTTAACTCTTTCCTCCCTGGCAGCTATGTTTGATTACTTCCCTGACTGCCCTTTCTAACACTGTGTCTGTGTACCCTGAAGCTAATTTAACATCAGCTGTTGCTGAACAAAAAAATACAATGGGTAGTAAATAAATTGCTATATCTCTTAATATTAAATGTACACATACTAAATTTTCAGTGATTATTCCCAAGTCCAGTGAAATAAAAGCATGAAAAAGGTATTAATATCAATTGATTGGCATTGTTATGATTTAAATTTAAACGTGTTTTTTAAAAAGAAAATTGTTGTTCATTTTCAACAATAATAATAAATTATCTATAAACTGCTTAGCGGTATCAGGTAATTGTGTAGATGGTCCTGTAAAATCTTCAATGTTTACATTCTGCAAGCGATCAAATTCAAGTCCACGGATCGTGATTTCCATCAGATGTTGATAGAATCTTGTAAAATATTTCTTTGAGCAGTTTGTACAGTTTCATGCGAAAATCCCTCAAATTCCGAATCACTGAAGTCACTAGAATCCATTTTTAAAATACGTGTAGCGATAGAGATTTGAAATTTCCATCGTTTTTGTTTTTTGTTAATAGATAAGACAGAACTAGGTTAAAGATGTCCCCATATGGATTCATAAGCTTCATTTTGATTGGTTGATATTCTAAGGGATCCCCTAGAAACCACTAATACGACTAATCAGAGCCGATTTAACAAACGCTACATAGCCCGACTCCAGGCATGATCAGGGGACTAGAGCATATTTTTTTCAACATGCTTTCATTCGTTGTCAGGGAGGAACGGCTTTTTTTTTTATCACGCCTGCAGTCGTTTTCAGGGAGGAATGAGTTAAGAGAATAAAAATAAGCAAGTGACTGAAAGAGTTCAATGTGATATCTAAAGAGAATGAGTGGCTATAATACTATTTGTTGAGAGAAAAAATGACAAGTAATTAATGTGAAGGCTGGTGTCAAACAAAAAGTAAAGCATAATTTTAGATGATTATTCTGAAAGAAAATCTAATGAAAAGTTTCTCACTTTTGGCTGTATTTTTCTTGTTAGGGATGAAGATGAACCAGAAAAAATTGTTGATCCAGATGCAGAAAAACCTGAAGGATGGTTGGATAATGAGCCGGAAGATATTCCTGATCCTGATGCAGAGAAACCAAGTGACTGGTGAGTGTGACGGTTTGTGATTCCCTGTTTGCCAGTTTTCTTTTTCTCTTGATAAATTATAATTGAATTGTATCTAGTAATTCTTTTCACCATTATACATTCCTCCCCTGACTGAAATTCCTCTCCATCAGGAGTTATTAGGTTACAAACATAGTACATAGTAGGTAATATCATGTGGGTCTGGGTCATCTTCCCAAACTTTTCCCTAACGTTGATTGTCTGATTTTAAATTTGCTGAATTTTCACATTCCCGACCCATCATTTGCTTGAAAGTCGCTGAACAAAAAATACTGATTAATTTTTTATTTCTCTAAAATTAGTGCAATGGGGGTATGTTAATGTTTACAATTTATGAGGAAAAAAGCATCCATTGTAAATGTGGTATTTATTTACGATAAGATTTAGTATTTACAATATGTATTGTATAAGATTTATGGAGATAAAAAGGATTTTATATACGATCGTATGTGATTTATGAAAAAAAAGATTTATTATTTATAAGTAAATTTTAAATAAATTCAGTAATCAAGGAATAAATAAGGAAATTTTTAAATTTAAAAAAAGAATTAATCTGGTTTTTTTGAACAAGGTTTTAAAAATAAAATAAAAAAATAAATGATTTTTTTCAACTGGGATTAACGAGTAGATCATACGAGAAAAAACCCAGATCAGGACAGTCGTGTATATCAATGATTGTATTAGGCTAATCTTGCTTGCCGTTGTTACTGGGTTGGATCCTCATCAGATCTCCCAGTGATGGTGTGATACCAATTCATGAGAAGTTACTATACTTATTTAATGAACAGTGTGATTTTCTTGGTTTGCTGTCTGTAGCACTTTACACTCTCACTCGGGGGTAAACATTTTGCTGATAAAAGTACCTCCTTCCAACTATGAACTCTTCAACTGTAACAAATTTGATATTATTTCTTAGAAATTCAAATATATCCAGGTATTTTTTCACAGGTATTAACCAGTAGGTAAATATTTTATAGAGATTTACATTTTTAATAACCAAGTTATAAATTATGTAGACAGTTTTTCTGTAATTCTTTAATCTCGTTTTTACAAAAGTCTTGATTAATAATTTTAGAGTTCATTCCATTGCCATACTTTGGTATACTATCTGATGTATTTGTTCATCATTCTATATTGGTTTGCTCAAAAACATAAAATTCTTTTCAGGGATGATGATATGGATGGAGAATGGGAAGCACCCTTGATAGGTATGTCCTGCTATTTTTATTGTAATGTTATATATTGGATTCTCTTACATTCATATAAGGAAATCGTGTAATATGTATGTGCTAAGTATAAAATCTTTATAATTTACTTTGGTCATTTTATTTGTTGGCATTATCTCTTATACTATCAAAGATCTGATAGACTTCAGCATATGTATTTTTAGCTGGTGAATGTCTTTTTAGGCATTTACTATCAATTTTTCAAACCTTTGCTGTTTTATTTTTCAAGTTTTTATCACAACTTCAACTCGCTGCCGTGGCGGTTGGTTATGATAAAAACAACTTGAAAATTATGAAGGTAAATAGTAGTTGAAATTGATTCCATTGGTTTACAATACTTCATCTAATAACAGAAATATTTGATATTTTACACCAAGCTTATGTTGAATAGTATATTAAAAGAAATATTCCAAGTTCTTCTGCTTAGCTATTGACTGACATTACATGACTTCACAGTAAATAATAGAAATTAGTGTTCAATCTTAAAATAGTTAAACTGCAGGTTTAGTAGTTAGCCCTAAATAAGAATGTTAATTTTCAACACTTTCAGATGCTGCCTTTTCCAAGAGTAAACTTTTCTTGAGATTTTATGTATTAATTGTTTGCAGCAGAAAGTTGTAAAACAACCCTCCAAAAATGGCCATGCAAAAGTTTCTAGCCACCTCGTATTTTGTTTTTCTGCTTAATATTAATATGCACATTTTGTTGTAATAGCACTTTTTTTTCTTGGTTTTTTTTTTGGTTTTTTAAAAATTAAAACTGTCTTGGCATTTCTGCATGTTTTTCATTGCTTAAAATCATGGCAAACATTTACAATGAAACCCGGATAAAGATGGCAGGGAAGATGGGTCAGCGAGCATTTGCCAACAAACTCTGAAAGAAGTGACCTCAAAAACTTTCTTAAAGTTGAAACTTTAAGATAGTTTTTGAGAGGTCGCTTCTGGAAGTGTTTTGGATCAACAAATATATGATCACCCTTGAAAGGCTCAACTAAAGAAAACTAGACATGCAATAGATGAGTGACTTGTTCAATTTGGTGTCGATAGATACCAAAAGCATCTCCTTCAAAAACATGGACTGAAGGGGTGCATAGCAGCTAAGAAACTAGTGTTAATAAAATATTTTTTAAAAAAGCATTTGTAGACAAGATTAAGTTGGTCTAAGAGTCATGGATTGAAGAGATGCAGATGCTTAGAATAAGATTGTATTCAGCGATGAAACTAGGATGGAACTGCATTCTTAATGAGGGAAAATTTGTGACAAGACATTCAGGAAAGTGAAATGACTCCTGTTACACAATGAAAACATTAAAGTTTGGAGAGAAGTTTGATGCTTTGGGGATACATGAGAGGTGATGGCTCAAGAAAGTTGATTAAAATAGGTGGTAGCTTGAATAGTGCCAAATACATTCAGTTGCTGAAGAATCATTTGATACCAGATTTGGATGAAGGTGAAATTTTTCAGCATGATGGAGAGCCGTGCCACAGATCACATACAATACAACAGTTTGGCTAATGAAGGTGTCACCCTATTGGAAGATTGGCCAGCATAGCGTCTCAACTTAATATCATTGAGCTTTAGTTTGGCTAATGTGAGTAGAATTAAAGAGCAGAGTTGGTCAGAAGAAGAATCCATCTCCTCTTGAAGAGTTGTGGTAGCTCAGCCACAAAAAATGTCATTTCATAGTACTATGAAGATGGTTATGTGTATGCACATCCCTTTTGATCAAGTTCATTGAAGCAGTTATTCAAGCTAATGGAAGCAGCATGAAATAGTGACAATACAGTAACATCTTGAAATGAACATTCTCTAATAAATTTTCCTTTTGAAATAATGCTCTGTTTTAAAACATTACGTCTGACTTTGTGAAGTGAAGTGGCCAAAAAGTTTTGCACAGCCGTTTTTGGGGTTCTCTGGCATTTCATCATCTCATTCAGAAAGCCTGCTACAAAATTCAGGTGTCAAACAAAACCTTAATGTTTTGTTTGTGTAATTTACTGATAATTGTAACTGATAATCTTTTGGTATGATATCCATTGTAATAATTACTTTTTAGCTACTGTCAAAAATGTTTTTGTCAAATATATTTTGACTGTTACTTCTCCATGTTAGTGCTTTTGTCAGTATTTAGATCTTATAGCATTTTCTCAGTTCAAAATCATCACTTAATTTATAACTTTGTGGTTCTTAATTTGAGACTTTTAATTTCTCTACCATAATGAAATATGATACTGTTTTTTTTTAGCCAACCCAAAATGCAAATCAGCACCTGGTTGTGGTGAATGGAAACCTGGAATGATTGACAATCCTAAATACAAGGGTAAATGGAGGGCTCCAGTCATAGACAACCCTAACTATCAGGTTGGTTTATTGTTTATCACTTGTTTATATTGCAAAACACATTCCTTTTTCTTTTTTAAATTAAAAGCTAATTATTATTGTTCAACAATTAAGAGAATTATCATTTAAATTATAAGATAGTACTGACTTTTTTTTTATGAAGGCAATAGCAGAAAATATTGTTTAGCACTTATTGGGAATTTTTCCAGGAGAATGGATTTCTCTCTTTTTTTGTTTTATTTTTTTTTTTTAAATTGCTATAAAGTGTTATTTTGGCTTTGAGGACTCTACATATGTAGAAATTCTAGTAGTTATTTTACTTGATCAAGTGTGATTTATTTTTCTGGATAACAGTCCAAAGCTAAATTTGGATATGGTCTATCTGATATAAGAATTTTGAAAGCAAACTTTTGGACTTAAATTTGTACAATCAGGTATATTATTGTTTTTTTTAAAAAAAAAAGATTCACAGGTTGTTTTTCACAAAGTTATTGATTTCAAAGAGATGATCTTTTTCTTCATAAAATGTAATTCTTACTGTTGTGTACTTCTATAAAATATCTAATTAAAGGAATATTGCTTGTGTGTTGGCAAGATGATTGTTATACAAGACTTTAGAGGATTTAGATATCCTTCTGTGGTCAGTAAAGAACAATTTTCATTCATATTTGCTAAATTAATTTTAATTTGTATAAATTACTGTCTTGTTCTTGAACTCATTTCATAGAACTGTCCCGATATACAGATATAGGTACCTCCACAGACTTTTAAAACAACCATTGACACCCTAATCAAAATTGTTATTGACATTTTAAATATTCAATAATTTTTTTCTTTTTTTTTTTCTTGCTACAATGAAAATAGCTTTTTAAAAAACCACTTTCATTAATTATGAATTTGACTGTTTTAAAGTCAGTGTTTACATTTATAAGCTGGAAATCAATTCATTAAGCCATATTTGATGACTACTGCTGAATTGAAAAATGTTATACTCTGTAATGAAAAAGTTACCAAAAATAATCGTTAGATGATGATTTGCTTTGATTGCTCAACTAAACTTAAAAAATATTTCCTTTTTATTTTAAAAAAAAAATGAAAAATACATTATTTTTTAACAATGGGTGTTTTTGTCAACACATTACAAAGGTCAAAGTTCCATGATGTCTGTCAACACCCTGAACAATAAAGTTAATTGTATGTAAAAAAAAAAAAAAAATTTTTAATGTTTTCCTGGAATAGTATATCTGTTAAATTATACCCCTGCACTAGGCAGACCCACAGACTTCACCGACAAAACTTACTGGAAATAGACCCTGTACGAGAAAAAAAACGTCAAAATCATCCAAAGCTTAATTCTATCATCTGAATTTAAAAAACTGAAAAATAAAGTAAAATATTGCTCTTCTTGGCAAGTTTGTATCTTTATTTGCTAACTCATATTTTATGGCTAATTTCTGTGTATAAAAAATATATGTATTAACATTAAATATTTTTTTCTAGAGATTTTTGTTTTTTTTAAATTAATTCGATTTTATTTTTTTAATCTTTTATTCTTTCACTTACTATACCAGATCGAAATGTATGTCATTTTAACGAACAAAAGTAATTTATCAAATAAAATAATTTTTTTAAAATTACTGCTTAGGATAATTTTTCATATTTTTTTGTTATTTTACGGAATGCTGTTGCCAATCCAGTGACTTCCGGTTATTAAAGAAACTGACTCGACCCCATTTTCCATCTTTCAAAACGCTTTTGC
>VCCN01000258.1:5946689-5977682 GCA_006491835.1 Architeuthis dux | reverse complement strand
ATTAGGCCCCAGTGAGATATTTTAACTAACGATTAAAAAATAAAATGAGCACATGCTTATCAATTTTTTATGAACCTCTAGCAAATAATAATTGAAAGATAATTCTTCTCAATATATCAGACTTGATAATGTAGCCAAAAACACTAGCGATATATCGGCCTAGAAAGGTGTTGACAGTATTGTTTTTTGGATATATGGTCAAAAAGGCCATAGTGCTAAATGAGATGCGAGTGCTAGAGCATCTTAAATGACTCTTTAATTAGTACATATTTAACTATCTGAATTATTAAAAACTGAAATATGTTGTAAAATATGCACAATTACTACACTAAATATATTTTTTAAATAGTTTAGTTTCTATAATTACTTAGAATTGAATACATTTGATTAAATGTTTTCAGTTTTTTAATTTTTCCAAACCCATTTTTGTTACTCTTTTGTGACTTGGTATTCCTAAACTGGACAGAAAAATGATCTATTTCATATTCTGTAACTTTTGCTCTCAGTTTCAGTGAATGTTGTGAGCAAGGTTTATTTTACAAAAAACTTTCTTTTTTTTTTTTTTGTTCCATTGTTGTATTGCTAAATTTTTATTTGTTAGGATGACGTTGGTGAACGAAAGAAAACTGATGCTCCCACTCCAGATGATAGTGAACCAATAGAAGATGCTAAGGCACCAAAATCAACAAAAAAGAAACCAGAAAAATCAGCGGAGGAAGAAGAAGAGGAGGAGGGGGAGGGGGAAAATAAGGATAAAAAAGATGCAAATAAGGATAAAAAAGATGAAATTGAAGAATCCAAATCTAAAAAACCCAGCAAGGGAGATCTTGAGGCTGAGAAGGTTTGTCATTTTTCTACACCTAATAAAATTACAATCACCTATAACTGGTAGCATTGTTTTTGTTTTTTTTGTTTTTTTTTTTTTAACTTATTACATCTCTATTTGTTTATCTCCAATATATTTTGTCTTAATTTCTGAGATCAGGAATTATTATTATACATTGATTTACTTGGACTAGTATCCTTGTCTTAATTGTTATAGTCACAATGTGTCTGTCGTAGTTGGTAACCGTCTGGGAATTTCAAACCAAAAAGTGCAGAAAAGTCATATACTTTGTTTCAGAGGAGGACCAGTGACATCATGAGATCGAATGAATTAGGAAGAATTAACTGATACAAGATATACTCCAAGCAACCATTTTATTTTTGTCTCTGATCAAATTTCTGTGTAGAGATCTTTTGCTGTTTAGAAAAATATTAATTAAATGATTATTAGAACAGGTAAAGTGAGTGTTAATTGCATTACCTATTTTTCCCCCCAAACATTGTAAAATTTGGGGGGAAGCATATGATACAGTCTATCAAGATCTATATCTGTTACGATGAGTGATGATCTGTCTTGCCAAGGGTGGTAATCTGATAAAGGAATATCTAATGAATAGAAAATTCAATACCCACTTAATATTAAAGTCATTCATTTTGTAGACCTTTTCTATGTGTTATCTACTGATAAATGATAGAGCATCTACTATATGAGAATAATTTAATTTTAAATCATGACAATCATTTGTGCATTTAAAAAATCAAAACTACTATTCTTCATTGGAAATCTATTCATACTATGTAATTGTATTTTTAGGAAACTGAAAATGCTGATGTTAGTGCAGATGAAGAGGAAACACCAAAGTAAGTAGAATAACATTTTATAGTTTCTATGGAATTCTTTCCAAAATGTAAGTTTGTATAATTTTGATTTTAAATATAAGCTCTCCCTTTTTATTTTCTGTCTCCTTCAGATTCTGTATGTCTCCTATCCTCCCAAAACTCTGATTAATGACTCTCCCTTTCATCTTGAACATTATCTCAAAATTAAAGTCTAGCAAAAAATATTTTTCTTAAACTGCTATTATGCACCTACATTTTAATTACTCTCTGCTGTCTATAAAACTACTTATTCTGGCTAGTTTTGCATAACCATGGACTCTTCCATCCAAAAATAAGTGTGCTGATAAAAATATCTCCTACCCACTTTGAAACAATGCCATTTACACTGTTTTTAAGTTTCTTTTAAAAAAAATCAAAATGACTTAATAGAATTCAAATAGAGGTAGTCCCTGCTTTTCGAAAGTTCACTTTACACCAATTTTGCTTTTTCAAAAAAAAGCTGAAAAGTAAAAATAGTATTCAGCTTTTGTTTTGCAGCGAGCCATTATAGAGGCAACACACACCCTCTTCCTCTCTCTTCTACACCCTAGTCTCCTGTATCTCCCACCACCACAACCTCCAATGACTCAGCCTGACATACCATCCTGACCATTTTGGCAGTCTGGAGATGCTCAAGAAAATTTTCCCATATAAATTAATGATAATTGCTTCTTCGATTCACACCATTTCAGCTTACAAAGGGCTTTTTAGGAACACTTTTTGGATAGCAGGGGAAACCTGTATATCCATGAATTTGTTTCACAGGATTAACTAGTCTGAAGAGATTTACGCAGTAGTTTAAGTTCCATCCCATTTCTAGTTGTTCTAGGCCAAAACCTGTGACACGCCGCACGTTTTTTGGTGACACGCAATGGACTTTTTGATTTCATTTTATTATTTTATCCATTAATATCTTTTTTAAAATTACCAACATTTATTTTTTGCTTCCTGGAGTTTTTAAGTGATTAATGTGTAACACAGTCCAATTGAAAGCATGATGCAGAAGAGATTTTATTGAAAACAATCATCAGTCAGTGGTGTATTTTTACAGGAATGTGCAGCTTTGGTGAACAGAAGGGATATTCTCTAGCAAAACAATGCAAGACCTTAGTTTTCACATAAAACTGAATTTAGTATTATGTTGCTTCATAAAAAATGTGATCAGTTACTCAAACTCTTAATGAGATTTATGCAATTGCACAAAATCCTGTAGTGTTTGGATTCAACATGCGTGTAGTTATACGCAAGACAGTGCAAATTTGAGTCTGTTGGAAAAGACTTGTTCTTTAATTTGTTAATGTTCATATATATGAGAGTCTGTTCATAAATATAAGTTGAATCAAAGAATACACATTTTTCTGGCAAACTTTTTCAAATTACCAAACTTCTTTGACTGAATTCTATACATCACTTAGTACAGTTTCATATTCTTAAAACTCTCCTTCAGAGTATTGTCTGCTTGGAGATTAATTAACTCCAACTGGACGTCATTTGACGCTGCTTCAATATTAAAGGAAACAACTCTGCAAATTGAACTGATCTTGCATAGATTTAAAATCAGCAAAACACCTTGAAAACTCATCTTTTAAAGCAGATACCTGCTAACTGTATTTCTCTGAACAGACTTGTGGGACAGTCTGTAACAAGGGAAAATGCACAAAGTTGTGCTTTTGTAGTTTTTGTAGCACTCATTGTTAGGATAACAATTTGAAATAAGATATATTAAGACTTTAAAATTATACTCTGTCCTTCACAATTGTACATTTCTGTTTACAACATGGCTGCAAAATCTCATTGTAGTCTCGTTAGGCATGTTATTCTATGTGAGAATGTCTGTCTGGGATCACACAAATTGACATCACTGTAAGGATGTTTGCAGGCAGTAGTTTTTCCACCCCTGATATAAAGGAACGAGTGTTCTGAGCTTGAAAGACGGACAGCCCTGCTTGTATCTCTCTATTAACCATAATCGTTGAATTCTGATGCGATCATATTTTATGCATATCAACTAGAATACATCCAAGTCCTTTCAACTTTGTTATAACATGTTAATTGAACAAACATAAGTCTTCTGAGAATTGTAAGTTCACTAATTTACCTGAATTTTCTTATTCTTTATAAAATTAAAATAAACATTGTCAAAAGTAAGTTCTTGGTCGCTTTAAATCATTAGATTTTAATTGTTGAATCACTGTAAGTTTTTCTTATATCTAAAGAAATAATGCAAATCTCAGCAGGAATTCAAATGATTGTAATTCCCAATGTTTCTGACACTTTTAATTTTCAAAACAGTTGTCACACCAACAAATATTTGTAGCATCTGATAGTTCTGATGCCATAGCAATGATGTTAATTTTTTATAACAAAATTCTATCATGAAAGACATAGCTTACTCTTTGCAACCAACAATATAATGCTTACAAATAATAGAATAATTTCCTATCACTTAACTATTGAAACATAAAACTTAACTACGATATTGTAAAAGCTAAGTTATTTTCACATGAATACTTATATATTTAAATAACATTTTAAAATATTTTATATAGTTACTAGATTACAGGGAAAATTATCTAAATTCTATGAGGAAAATGCTTAAAAAAATTAATAGAATCCAAATTTATTGAATTATAAAGGAATGTGCATTTTCCAGAATTAATTAAATTCTATAATTTTTCTTTCTCAGAAAACATTAGATATTTCTCACAAAGTTGAAACTTTTTTTCTTTCCACTTCAGGAACACTTTGAATTTGGCCCCATTACCTGAGTTTTATAAATCAATAAAATATTTCCAAGATTTCTATCTGAAATATTTAACATTTGCTTTGATCTGTGAATTTGTTTCTAACCCGATGGCTAACTGAAAGCCATAATACAATACTAAAATAGTAGAAGTACAGACAAAATGAAGCTACCTGCCAGAAATGCGCGAAAAGGAGTGGTTGGTGATGACACTCACGGTTTTGGTATTTTTATAAATTTAGGGATTAGCAAATTTCCTCCCACCCCACTTGAAAAAAATTAATTATGTTAGTCTATTCTAGAAATTAAATTATTGAACTTTGAATTTTTTTATTATTTTTTTCTCCAGAGTTGAAAAACGGCGACGCTCAAGAAAAGAGAATTGATATTTTTCATCTTTCTTTCCATCCCTCCATTGCGCCATGGACTGAGAATGCTGAGCTATGCAGTAACAAGCATTTCTGCTGCAGCAACAAATAGTGAAACATTTTTGAAAGTGTTTCAACAGAGGAAAAACAAAAGCTACAAAATGACATCTGTATGATTGCCTACAGTTTCCACCCCTCTCACACACACACACACACACACACAGAAGGAACCAAGTCAATTTTAAATGACTATTGTAACAACCCATTCATTTGATTGCATTACATTGAAAAAAGGCATCAAAACCAGATGTTGATAGTTATTACCAATTATATTTATTCTTATTTTTTATTTTTTTTATTTTTACATTTATTTCATATTTGAAAGAAAAGAACTAAGTAGCAGTAAGAATGTTAAATATCAAGTTTTTTTTTAAACCACTCTTTCTCTGTGTGTGATAAAGATCATGTTTTTCACATTAGCTTTTCATCTTATACCTTCAGTGCACCCCACCAGTTGGTCAGAGACCATAAAAGTATTTTACAAACAAGGAGATAATTCATCAGTCAGAACAAACAAATACAATTTCTTTTTTCACCCTACTACCAACTGGTACTCTTTCTTTAATTACATATTTTCCCTTTATAATTATTATTATTGGTGATGTTAAGTTTTCTTAATTGTTGTTGTTAATAAGCAAATCTTGTAAGTTGAAAATGTTATTTCATCTCCATGGTTACGTTGTTTGGGATAGTTTTAATTCTGGTTTAAATTTTTTTTTTTACATAATTTGTATACCAGTTGTTTAATCAGTCTATACATTAGCTCTAAAAATCCCTTTCTCTCTTGCTCCTACACTAAAAATTAGATTTTGTACTAATAGACATTATCTCGGATATCTTATAGTTTATATTTAAATCTGGTTCATTCATCCATTCTTTCACATTCTTTTTCTGTGACATGTGACCGAATAATCTGATTGTATAGAAGATGTCTTATTTTTCTCTTGTTCACTGTTCTTGCTTATCATCTCTCCGTATGCAGAGATGTCAGAAGTTAAGGGAAAATGAAAACAAATAATGACTATGGAAAATAAAACAAATGCTAAATTAATTTTACTCTGGTATTTGATTCCTATTATGGGAGTAGCTTGTGTGCCTTTCTTGGATATTCAAGCAATGAAATTAGGTTAAAATATGATCTCCTAAAGTTTTATGCTAAATTTACATTCTAGTTATTAAAGAATTTCTATTACTTTTTTGATATAATGTGATTTCTTTCCATTTACTAAATTTCATAGGGACACATGCAGTTTACATTTAAGTTTATAAATAAAATGACACTTCTATGTTGAAACGTTCTGGTTTTGTCTTAATTTTTAAAAAGATTTGCTTACATTTTTCCAGTTTAGATTTTTGTTCTAGAATTATCTTAACTCCATTTTTGAATATTATTAATTTTTTTTTTTTTTTTTTTCATTTAAGTAAAAATGTTTTAAAAGTTTCTGCAAGACCTTTTGGTATTACAAGACACCCTAAAATATCTCTGTCTTTCAAAGTTTACCTTTTTTTTTTTTATGTTTGCTTGCAATTGACAACTTCTTGCCAGAGTATGCAACATTTTTATGGTATTTTAAATAAAGGTTTTTTTCTATTTATTTCAATTATTACAGATCTTGATTTTGGTGGGTTGGCTTGGCTGCAGGACTTTTTAGAAGTTTAAGCTTTTAACTGTTTTTGTAGAGGAGTCTGTTTGATGTACAGCTTAGCTTAAATAATGATTTATGTATAGAAATATGACATAGTTGGTTATTAATAAATGAAAAATGCCTTAGATATTATTTAATAAAAATAAGATATTTCACATCTCATACAAAAACTTTTCTTATCTGTCCTCTTCAATTTTAAATTATTTTAGCTAAATCTTGAATATTTTTTTCTTTTAAAAGGAGAATTTATTTTTCCTTAATTATTTGTCTGTGTATAAAAAAACAATTTTTCAGTCTTGTAATTTTTACCAAAATGCCATTGAAAGTATTTTTTGTTAAATGCAGTCAGTTATCATTTAATACAATGTAAAAATGTGACATCTGATTTTCAGTTAATCTTTATTTTTAAAATATGACAGAATAAAGAAAAACTTATCACAGAACACTTACATTCCACTGGATGACATATTTGTAAACTTTCTGGTCTGAATCTCTTAAAATCTTGGCTATTTTTTTGTTCTTTAATTTTGAGAGCAAACCCCCCCCCCTCTAAAATGGACATGAGGAAGTATCTTATTGAATTTCATTTTTTAAATATTCATTTATTTTCAATCCAAATCATGAATTCTATTCCTTTCCCCCATTTGATTTCAAAATTGTTTTAGTCTTGTACCCAGATCAAAAGTTAAGATATATTTTTCTTTAGCTATATAAAATATTGAGCAGATTCATCTACATCAATTATTTGTAGTTCATTTTTTTTTTTTTTTTTTTTTTTTTTCTTTTTGCATTTCCATTTTAGGTGTTGACATGTTCTAAATTTTGCGTATTGAACATTTCTAATTAGATTAGCTGTTGCATATTCAACAACTTATATTCCTCAAGATTAGTTTGCCCACATTCTTGCATTAGCTGAAATATTGAAAGAAAATTTATCCAAGATTAAATCAGGCAGTAATTTGAAGAATTTTCACTGAAAGAGGACAATGAGTTGTTTCTATTTGCATCCCTGACCAACAAAGTCTATTGTCAAATGTCTAAAAACCTGTTATCTAGTTCAATGTTCTTCATTTTAAGACAGAATAATGAGAGAAATCGGATGTCTTAAAATTTCTTTCAATCTCTCTCACTGGACAGTGATTACTTTCATGTTACTTTTCTCCATGTCAATTGATCTGTTGAATAATTCAGAGATTGTATGTTGAAGACTATTCCATGAATGTCTGTTAAAATTTGATTACTGAAAATATAACCATAGATAGGAGGAATCTTTTTATTTTTTTTATTTTGATGCTCCTCTCATGTGAATTCTGTATTAATGGTATTGGTGTTATTTGCTCTGGTAGGTAACACCTAGATTTTTATACATTCTGAACTGTAAGTATTCCCACTACTGTCTTCTTTTTTTTTCTGTGTTGTCTTTCATGGAAACATTAACAATCTCTGATTTTCTGTTCAGTAATCTTTGTCCTATTTATCAGCTCAAAGCGATATATTGATAATAAAGATTGTAAAACTATTTACACTTTTGTCATTTTTAAATATTTATAGGCCATTGGATTGGTTGTAGTGGTATCATGCATTTTAATAGAATGCTGTTGAAGAAATCTTTTATTCCAGATTAGTCAATTTTCCATCTAGATGACTATTTCTACAGTGATGTTGCCAATGGCCTTTCCACACTGTCTGCTTGTACTACATAGCCAATTGGGAAATAATGCATGATTGGTAAAATTGTTTTTCAATAGTGACAATTAAGCATACATAAATGAATAGCATCGTCTATTTTATGTTAAAAAGTTTACAAAAACATTAATCCAGTGACAAAATTGAACAATCTTGTTTTAGATAGTGTAATTTGCCATTGCATTTAATATTTTCATCTATTTATGTTAAAATATTCTGTAAATAGACAAAATATTAATGCAGTAGCACAAAATAGCTATTTATAGAGGCCACATCTACCCACCCACATGTAACTAAACTGTAAAATCAGACAAAGCCTCGGTGATTTCGTCAATTCATAAACTTTAAACAAAGTTAAAAGAAACTCCAAATTACATTTTTAATAAATATGTAACAACTTTGAATTTTATTTCATCATAATGAATCTTCGTAAAACCAAATTGTTCATAAGTTGGGTCTTCATAAGTAGGAACAATTACGTACGGTGCATATCTAGCGTCAGTCAAATGTTTGTCATAGTATATAGTGTATCTTTTACCTTTCTATGCATATAAACATTAATGAAACAATAAGATGTCAAGAAGATTAAGATATCTTCTTGACATCTTAATTTTTAAACTTTGATCAGACTGTCATTCTACGGCAATGAGTAAACAGCTCGATCGGAAATAAAGAGTAAGTGTTTACTCGTTGCCTTAGAATGATGGTGATAAAAACTAAAAAATTAAGGTAAAAACTGACTTGACAAGCCCTTTTGCAGGATCATCACGGGCTGTTGACAACTCTTCTCTAGATCACCCCCATGTGTTTCTGGACCTTCCCCAGCTTAATGATGTTGCTGGCAGGCTTCCTGAAGGTGTGGCCGATCCAACACTAGTTTCTTCTCAGGATCTGTGTGGCGATTGGTTCCTGGTTTGTTCTCCACAATTCTTCATTGGAGATTTTCTCTGGCCAATGAATATGTAGGATTCTTCTCAGACAGCCATTGGTAATGGGCTGGAGTTTATGGAGTGTGGCCTTTGGTGTTGAATGAGACATGGAGAATAATGAAGGCTGTGGTTCTATCCTCAGTGGGTGATTTTATCTCTTTTCAGCTCCAAACTTTCCAAAAGATCAGGAAAGCAATTCGTGGTTTGCTTACTCTTTACCCTCACATCTAATCCCCCTAAAGTATGTTAAAGGAATCCACTTCTAGGGGCTGTCCTGCTACTGTGACAGGCCTGTTGCTAATGCTCCCCATTCTCATAATCTAGGTTTTGTCCTGGTTGATAATGAACCCTGTCATGCCAGAAGTGTGGTTCTGGCCATGGGACAAGTGTGCCAGATCATCAAGTTGTGTCCTGTTCCTTTTTCAAAGGTAAAAACTAGTCAATTAATAAAAAGATTAAAATTAAAATGAACAAATCTTTTATTTGTTTGTAAGACTACCTGGATGATGTACATCAGAGTCAGGATGCATACTTTTCGTTTCAATCAATTCTGGGGTGCCTTTTAACATTAGAAAACCGAGGATCATATTATGAAGTAATAAACTGATCCCTCCATGATTAATACATTTGAGCGTAAGATGTCCCTGGACATAGAGAGAGGGATCAGTTTTCTATTGGTATTTAGTGATAAACTGATCTCCATAATTAATACATCCATATCTATTGCTTTAAGTAACAAGTCTGTAGACCAGATACACATTTCATACAAAACCAAGAAAATGGTATGAAAAGAGATTTTGTGTATGTAAAATTAAACCCACCCAATCTACTTTCACCAGGTCTTATTCACAACACAATTACTCATTTTAGCCAAACTTCATTATATACTAGCAGTTCTGTTAAAATCAAAACGGTATCAAGTGATTTGCATAAATTTAATTTATAGCACATTGCAATCATATTTACAAAACAAAGCTTTTAAAATTCTGTTTTTAAGATACAAATACATAAAATACAAATATTGACATTCCGTATTAACTGAATCAGGAAAAACAAACAGCACCAGAAATTTAAAATTTTATTCATGAAAAAGAAATTTCACTTGTAATTTATAAAGATTACCTCAGCACTATTGCCATTATCTGTAGAAAGGATCAATAAAGGAATGTTTTAATTGCAGATTTAGACATTGTCGCAAATGAATATTCAAGAAATAGAGAAAAAAATTAACATACCATCTATGTCATTTTTTAGGCTTACTCCTCTGTATGATGTATGCATTGTATAACTTTTATAAATTAACTCCGAAATTGCTTTTATAATACTAACAGCAAGAATATTTTTCTTACAAACACTTCTACATTCACAATTTTGAGATGAAAAGATTTCATCTCCATTTTCAGATTCACTGAACGAAACATTGTGAATGTTATTTGAAGTGAGTGTATAGTCATTTAAAATGAGTGTACAGTCGCAAGTGTATTGAATTCTCTGATATATCTAAATAACTCTAGGTGTCTGCTATCACCAAACAACTCCAGTTTTATTGGTTTCTGAGATAAAGGGAGAAAATAAAACCAAAAAGTGAAGTTGGAACATTGAGCAGAGAAATTTGATATTTCAATGTATATATCTATTTTTGGAGGTTCACAGGAAAAAAAACACTTGTCCAAAAGGATGGAGAGCAATAAATTATTAAAAAAAAAATATATATATATAAATTTCAATCTATTTGGAAGAAAGGGAAAATTTATAGAGGTTTTTAAAATGAGTTTTAAAGTAGAATTCATGAATAATTCCAAAATTATTTGGACTATGCAGTCATTTGCAATTAGTGTTAACTGTCTAAGATTTCATTAACACCAGGACGTGAAACATTTTTAGCTGAATGTACAGGAAACGGTGATCAAGAGAAATTTTCAAGTTTACTTTGTATTTGAATCCGTAATACCATTTGCATTCAACAAGCAGAAAAAGATAAACTAAAAGAAATGTTTTATAAATATTCCCTACTTCCAAGGTTTTTCTAAGATGCTAAAGTTTTGGATTACACACGTATATACACAGGTTTACCTTGATTAGTGCAGTTATTTCCTTCCAGAATTTTCCGTACTCCTCAAAACTGCACTGTTCAAGGTCTTATAATTTAATGTTTATTTTTTTTTTCAGCTTATACTTATTTACATTATTAAGCAATACTTTAACTGCACTATTCAAGGTATTGCCATATATTGTATATAAAGATAAATATTGATACTGATATTTATCTTTTAAAACAAATCTTGATATCTATACATGTATATCCCAAAACTGTGCATATATAAGTATTGTGAATAAAACCCCCAAAAAACTTTGAATATCTGACTGGCCCAAGTCAATATTTGTGCATCTCTGTATTTAATTGTAATTTGATCTAGAACAAATGAAGCAACTTCACTTTATGCCTCGCCATAGAAGAACATGAAAGTAGTTTCCATTCTAAATATGAATCGATATAAATTTCACTGTCCAATGATCTTCACCTCTGAATGGGTTTCAGCTTTCTAGAATTGCATGAAGACAAAAAAGAAGATTTTTAAAAGCGGGCCGATCTTCTGCTTTCTGAAAGAAAAATAAAGAAAAAAAATTATATAAATTGTTTTATGGTGTATATGTATGTCTGCCTTTATTCTCATGTAAATAGTTTTGTTTAAATGCTGCTCAAGTTAAGTGCCTGTTGTTGTAGAGCAAAGTAATCTCACAGATTAGAGAATATAGAAAGTTTAATTTTCATGTAGTTCTCCACTCATGTGGCCCTGAGCAAGACAGCTAAATTTAGAAAATATCTGCTCATGTTAACATTTCAGGCTAATTTTATGAACAAATACCTCATGCATAATAAATAAATTAAATATTATCTGAACTTGAATTTTATATCAAATAAGACTATATTTAAATATTGAATGTGTAATCTATTGTTTCCTTGTTAATACTTTCATTTCAATTCCAATGATTTGTAATTTAAAATGACATAACAGGATTTCACTCGTAAGTAAAAATGTAATGGAGCAAAAATATACTAATCTGCCTATATCGCACTACTACAAGACTTATCAAGTCTTGTAATAATGATAGTATTTTCATATTAGGGCAAATAGGCTTTATTTATCAGACTTTGTATCGCTGCCAAATGTTGCAAGAGAAGAATGGTTTAAGACAATTTAAGTGTTGAACTTTCTGTCCTGTAGAAAAAAAGCCTTCAGGATCAAGAAATCAAGGTTTGCCTAAAAACTTCTGTGATTGGTGGGTTCACTGTAATTCAAGGAGAGTCAAAAATCTAACCAGGATGTGGATGTCTGGCATTAGATATCAACTTCTCTAAGTGTAACATCATTATGCAAGGATCATTATTTGATTGAAAGGAGATTAGGCATTCCAGGCAGGTTTATGTAGCAATTTTCATTTGTAGGCAAACAAAGGGGGTATAAATATAATTACTTTCACATGCTATGTGTTCCTTTACTAAAGTAATAATTTACTGTACCTTATGTTAAGTCCTTTGTCCACAATCAGAAGTGATGAAAAGGAGTTTTATTTTTATAATCCAAACATTATAGACCAAAGTAGTTTGTATTCAGAAAGGATCAAAATGGCCTGCAAAACTAACTTGCATATAATTATATTATGATAGGCATCCTGACCCCAGTGTATTATTAAAGTTTAATGATTACAAATGATCATCTAAAACAATTTTTTTCACCCTGTTTTAATAATATACACTACTGCTGCTATGTGACAGGAAATGAACATTATTATAGCCATATTGAAAATCAGCAATCATTCCAGATTTTTGTCTTTAATATCTATTAGCATCAAATACAAAAAGAATTTTTCTTCCCTTCATAGTACTTGAAATAAAATAAAAATTTCCAATTATATATTTTTAAACATTATGATACTGCCCTAAAACATAAGATTTTAAAACTTGAGAGAAGTTGTGCTTGATCAGCACGGCTGGGGAACCATGGTGTAGTGGCCATTTTGTTTTAAATCCCCAAAACGAGTCCCATGGCAGCAACTGATGATCCCTACAAGAAATTAACTATATCTACAATATTGTGGGTAAAACCTAATTCCATCTAACATCTATTAAAAGTAATAGTGACAAATTGACATACATGACAATGAAATAAAACAGAACATTAAACCATTTCTGTAGGAAAGATATTTAGTTTTTTTTTAAAAATCATTTATCAGAGTAACAACCTGAAGTTTGAGACTAAGACTTGTGTAAATGTAAACTTATATAAGTATGAAACTAATATATTAAAAAGAAAAAAAACAAAAAAAACAAACTATCTTTTAAAAAATGTCCTCCTTATATATATATACATATACACACACATACATACAGTAGTGTGACAATTTGATGCAAACGGATTATATATATATATATACATACATACATACATACCCCCCCCCCTGCAGTGTTCACTAGGATTTGGAGCTATAAAGCTTTTTTCTTTTCACTTTAGTTATGTAAGTTTGTCTACAGAACCTCCTGACATAAATGTATGCTAATAAATTAAATATAAACATTGAAAAAAAAAAATCAAATTATATTAAAATAATCTAAAGCTTATTTTAACGTTTTAATGACAGCTCTTAGAAATGTGATAATTATGATATTGCACTTGACACTGACAAGTTGGGCAATGGTGATGGAATTCTCCAATTATTTGACTCTGCATTACATTAATCCAGACATGGTTGAATGGAAATTGAACCTTGCTCTTACTCAAAGATGATTTTGTTTTCATACCAAATAGTTTGACTAAAGAATAAAAGTAGACCAACCTGAGCCCAACAGTTCATCATCTGAGTAAAGACCGATTGTGGACAAGCTTTTGGTTTCTTGAGACGTTCCTCCTTAGTACAAATAATTTCAACAACATCAGCATTGGAGATGCTAGCAAATGGTAATTCTCCTCCTGAAAATATCTCCCATAAAAGGACACCTGGAAAATATAGGAAAATAATAAATAGGTAAGTTATAAAACTACAAAAAATAATCATAAAGTAAAATAAATAATATACCAGACTGTTAAGCATTAAGGAATGAACATTCACAAAAACATTTTTCAGTCTGTGCAAAGATAAAAATTATTATAATACTTGAAACAAAGGGATTATGCAAATTCACCCTTTCTGAGGTACTTTTAAATGATTGTCAAACTGAAAAAAAAATAAACCTATATATCCTAAAATATAACCTTCATTTAAAATATTGAAAATAAATGTAAATGTAAAATTATTTACTTATAGACAAAATTAAAATGTAAATGGCGTTTCAGCTATATATCACCCAGACTTGGGAATCACTTACCCATTGACATCCAGAATATTAAGATATTTACACGTCTTAAATAAAAAATAAAAATTCTTGTTTCGTAAATTTCATACTTGGTATATAGATACACCTGCCCTTGTTATTATTATTTATTAACATGTTGCATTTTCTTTAAAGATTGACCTCACATTGCATATATAAAGAAAGAAGAGTGTCAATGTTGGTTGGTCTGGGAATCTTATGAGATACAGGGAGTCTCAGAGTTACAAACGTTCCACTTATGAACAACCCGTACTTAAAAAAAAAAATCTTTATGGCAGTTTATTTGTAATTGAGTTACAGACAGCGGTTCATCATCAAAACATTGCGCATGTTCAGTGGCAAAATTTTAAAATCTCTGCATTTTGGGTTAAAATTTTCTAATGCAAATTCTTAAGGTACCGAGTTAATATTATTTACACAAATAATTTTTATAAGGAATTATAATTAAAACTTACACTGGTGTTAGTCGAAAAAAGTTACTTACCTGGTCTCGTTTTCAGATTAAACGTTATTTATTGTATTTTAATTTTCTTCATGAACACACTGGTACATTATTATTATTATTATTATTATAATGTCATTGAAAAACTTAGTGGATGCTTATCAAAGCTTTATTCAATTAATTGTATTGTTGTATAGTGGGGTGTCCTGGACTTCATTATAAAGGAAACTCAAAAACTTGCTTATAAAAATATCTGGACATATTTTTATTACACAACATACATCTTTGTCGGCCGGAGAGTTAAGAGTGGGAAAGAGATGATAAGGAGAACTGCCAGTCTGTCCCCAAGAGGGACAGCAGTCTCGGGCCTTAACGGCCCCGCTGATGTCTGTCTCTTCTTTGAGTGTCGAGATTTCTGTCCGCTCCCCGAGTTTTCTATTCGGGTCTGCTTTATAGTTTCTCTAACGCCTACGCAGTGTCAATCACCGGTCCCCACATCCTGCCGTTAAGCCCACGTTGAAACACCTGCAACTTCAGTCGATATCCTGTTTTCACTTTCACATCCGACCAGGTGTCAGTCCGGAAACACATAACTATAAACTGTAAATATACTGTTGAGTTTTCTTACTTGTGAATCATTTGTTTATTATCTCAAAATATTCATATTACAAAAAAATAAACTTAAACATGTTGATTTGACGGAAATTTTATGTTATTTTTTCATTTTACTTGGGTGTTGATCTGTGAAAGAAGACCAAATTTTAAAAACGTAATTAATTAAAATTTTTAAAATTTTCTTCCCGAGTTTGTTTTTTTTGCTAGAAAGAAAAAAGCCCCAATTTTTGTCTAAAGAAACGAAAAACAAATTTTCATTATTAAGTGTAATGGGACTGTCAAGGTTTAAGTTTGATGTATTGCTGATAATAAAAGTAAACAATGTTTGACAGTTATTTGATAAGGTTCATCAGGTAATTTATTGTTGACAAAAATGTAAAATTTAAAACTTCTAATCTGCTTTACGATTAAGTTTAATTAATCTATGCTTATATAACTTAGGGGTTAAGTTTCGTTTCTTTTGACAAAAATTTTGGCTTTTTTCTGTCTAGCAAAGCCAAGAAAAAACTTAAAAGAGTTTAATTAATTACATTTTTAAAATAGGGTGTTGATCAGTGAAAGAAGTTGACTTTTATTAAAATTAAACAATAACATAAAATTTACTTAAATCAACATATGTTTAAGTTTATTTATTTTTTGCAATATGAATATTTTGAGAGAATAAACATGCAGATTCACAAGTAAAAAACCCAAAATAAAAATATCCTTCCGACCAAAAAAAGTTTTCAGCAAAACATTTCATCGAAAGGTTTTCTGCAAAGCGTCTTCATGACAAAACGGCTGTTGGCTAACAGTGTATCGGCAAAACATTAGGACACAGGTTATGACATACGCACACAGGACTGGAAAAACAAAGCCAGCACTTCCGCTTAATAGGCTCATTCAAAGTAAACAATCCAAACATAATGATTATAATTTAATTTGTTCCTATTATTAGATGAAGTATTATAACACAATTTTATTATTAATTTGACTAGTTTTTACATTCATAATTTTTAGTTGCTTTTTATCACAACTTTGACTCGAACCGTCATTCTATGGCAACGAGTAAACACTCTTACTCTTTATTTCCGATTGAGCTGTTTATTCGTTGCCGTAGAATAAAAATCAACTAAAAATTAAGATGACTAGTCAAAATTAAAAATAAAGATATTATTATTGTTTCTTTAATGTTTTTTATGCATAGAAAGGTAAAATATACTAAGACAAACATTTGACTAATGCTAGATATGCACCGTACGTAACTGTTCTGACTTACAAACAGATCCAACTTACGAACAGGCCTAGGGAATGGAACTCGTTCATAACCTGGGGACTCCCTGTATTGCTACAGGCTAGAATAGAATCATCATTCTTTAGCTGTTTCACTAAATTCTGCAACTATGCAAGTTATATCTAACATTACAGTATAGATGAGGACTGAGTATGTGTTGGCCTGTGGAGTCTTTACTTTTGAATTAAACTTTTGTAAAAAAAATGTTCTAGTCAGTATTGTTGGCAGGTGGTGTTTATTGTAATTGGATGAATGTTACTAAGTTTAGAAAATTTAAAACTATTTACAGCTGTGTGTAATAATTCATAATTAAAAATGAAACTTACCAAAGGCCCAGACATCTGATTTGCTGCTGAACTTGGTGTATTTCAGGACCTCAGGAGCCGCCCATTTGATTGGGAATTTCGCACCATAAGAACTGGAATACTCATCATCAATTACATGTCTAAAATAAATGATTTAATAATAATTGCAAGTAACCACCACTACTGCTTTTATCGTACTCTCTCACTTGTGTAAGAGGGTAGGAAAAGAGACAGAGAAAGATAGAAAGTGAAATATAATAAGGAAAAAAAGAGAGTTGAATTGATGTTAAACGTCAGATGCTGTCATCTGCTTTTATAAAATGGAAGGTGTTACCTTCTATAAATAAAATAGAAGAAAGAAGTGGAGAGAGAGAGAAAGAAAGGAACAAAAAAAAAAAAGGAAGTGAATAGAGTAAAAGAAAGTAACCATTCTCACAGACGTGAGGCAATCATGATACGTCAGGCGTTATCGGCTATGGAGAGAAAGGAAGAATCTTGCAATTCATAAATAAATTATGTGCCATTTTTGCTTTTTTACTGTGACATTTTCCTTTTAGGAAAACTATACAATCAGAGATTTTTCAGAAAATTGACAGCATGAAAAGTTGTGAACAAAAAACTGACGTAATATCTTATAAAAGATAATAAAATAAAATCTTCCAAAATTCTACAAATTATCTGATTTTAATAAAAATTTCAGCACATTTTTTTATTAAAAGGACAAAATTTTAAAAAAAGAATTTTCCATTCCAAACTTCAGAGAAGAAAATCTTTTTCATGAGAAACCCTTTATTAATTTGATGATTTATTTTACTTATACATTCGGGCTTTCATTGATTTTTACAGATTGATTCTTCAGGAAATACATTCTGTTTAAAAAGAAAAGTACTGGAAGGTCTGTACTAAAGACATACTTTAGGATTTGAATAAACTGAAAAATAAAGTAAATTATTTTGGGGGGACTGAAAATGATGAGGTCCTACTGCACAATGGTGATATTATATATAGATTATATAAATTAAAATATTAGTTATTTTATTTAAAATATTACTTATTCTATTATTATAAATAAATTAAAATATTACTTATTTTATTTAAGATCTTCCTTATTTTATTTAGAAAGATAGAGGGGAGAAAAGTGAGTTAGGTAGTTTACTGGAGCGGTAGGAGGAGTAAGGGAAGTTAGTAGTTTAATAAGAGGGTAGGAAGAGCGGGGACAGAAAATAAAGTTAGTTCACTGAGGGGGTAGGAAAACTTTTGCATATTAAACTTAATATATGTTTGTATAACATTTAGATAAAATTATGTACCGGCAACAAAGAAAATGAGAAGATCAGGCATAGGGCGAGAGAAGAGCAGAGGTATGAGATAATGGATAATTTCAGTTGTCAACACCTCAGCAAGTATTTATGCTCATATAATGTCACAAAAATACCACCTTTTTGTATAATATAAATCACATAAGTATCCAAAACATTGTACAGGTAATCAATATTTAATTTATTATTAAATTCTAACCACCCTGCAGAAGGTCAGGTTCACTAACTCAACATATCTTCACAATTTTCTTTATCAATATTTTTTAATTCTATCCTCTAAGAAATTGAATTCATAAACAGTCCACAAAACTCATTCCATATATGGAGTTTTTCAGAAGAAAAAATGTTTCAGAAAAGTCTACTGGAATTCTTATGCTCCATTGTCTCGCATTTTGATATATATATATAAATAAATAACAGAAGCATTTAGTATACTAAACTTATGTTAATGTTTTAAAGACCTTAGAGGTAGGAAAAAAATTGCTCAAAAAGGTGATGGAGGTAATTCTTACCGTGCCAAGCCAAAATCTCCAACTTTGACAACATAATTCTGACCAACCAAACAATTTCTTGCTGCTAAATCTCGATGGATGCATTTTCTAGATTCTAAATATTCCATTCCTTTGCAAACATCAACACAAAACATTAACAATCTTTCTGTTTCATTTAGGATTCCAGGTTCTTTGATCTTTAATAACTGCCACAATGAACCTGAAAAAACAAAAGTCAGGCACATTATTTATATATTATTATATATAGATGTAATTTTCTTCATTTGTTTAAATAATAAAGAATAAATCTTTCTTTTTATTGGGAATTGCTTAATATAATATTAGAATACAACTTATAAGATATATACTGTGCATGCTGGAAGTCAAACTACAGAATGACAATTAATCAAATAAGTTGCCTACCATGCATCATGAATTCAGTGATGATTATAAGAGGTTGCTGTTTGGTGACCACACCATACAGCTGGACCAGATTTGGATGACTCAGTTGGCTGAAAAACAAATGGATCACTCATGAAAATAAGAAACTTGCATGAATTTACTTTCAACTTCTTTTAAAACATTATGAAAACATTAAATCTTATCAGAAAAAGTACTGTATGTGTGGTACCATATTTATTTGTGTATAACACAAAATATTTTGTACTCAAATCCTTAACGAAAATATGGAGGGCGGGTCGGGCAATACTCGAATGTATGCAGAAAGATCTTTTATATGTTACTAAGATTAAGCCCATTAATGACAAAGAAATATATAAATATATATATACACAAATTTTGGATATGGAAGCAGAAAAACACGTGGGACTACCAAGCTGTAGTGCCAAACCAAGTACCTGTGTTATAAAAGAGGCTACAATTTTATACCTATTTTCCACCATATCTAGTATTCGTATTATACAAGCATCGTGTTATACATGAAGAAATATGGTAAGTAGCCAATTTGTCTTTTCAGGGTAAGTTTAAAGCCAGATATGAAGAAAGAAGAAAAGAAAAATGTAAATAAGAGGGAGTCAACAAATATAATACACCACAACTTTGAATAAGTCAGCAAAAAGTATTATGATAACAGGACATAATATATGGCGCAGATTATAAGCAGAATAAGACCAGGCAGAAGGACAGAGAATGAACAAATTAAAATATTATGAAAAAAGAACACAGATGAAAACAATATCTGTAAATGAAAATGAAAAAAATTACTGTTTTCTGTATATATTTCAACTCCCAGAAATGTAATGAATACAGAGAATAATGACATTTTTTTTAAAATAAGAGATGGAATAAAGACAATAGTGTCTTTGAAATGTTCTTATAGAGGTATATCTGAGTAGGTTTCGGAAGTAGGAGCTATATGTTCATTGTATATATGAAACAACCGGTTGATCTGTTTTCTGATTTAAAAAAGAAGGGAGTGCAATGTATACTGCAACAGACGTGGGAACATTTTGGCAATTTGAATTACCAACCAGCTCATAACACGTGGTCAGATAGAGAAGCTAAATATCATTGCCTTTGAAAAGAGGATCATTTTGAATTAGGGACAGAGAGTAGCTGAATTCATCATTCTTTTGCTCGGGTTTTCTGGAAGGGTTCAGAAGCAATGGTGTGAGATCATTAATGCAAGATGACAATGTAATTGATGGAAATGGTCTGAGACTGATCATGACAGAAGGGAAGGAGTTATCAGAAGAACATTTTCCCTTAGAAAATCAACCACATTGCTGTGTGATAGGTGGAAAAAGAGAATAATATCTATCTTGGTCCTGGATAACATGAGTTAAGGACCACACATGAAATTGCAGATCAGATTTTTAGCAAACCATATCCAATGGGTAAAACTTTCAGCAAAGATCACTCCAATCACATTCTTTGTTAAATCACACAGAATTGACATCTCTAAATTTTTTCCTGAATTTTTAGTAGGTTAGTACACTTGATGTTTACTTCTATGGAGGTTACTTATTAACTTTATTATGTTATGGTTGCCTTTGAAAAGCAAAAAGCAAAACATATTGTTGTTTCATTGTCATTTTGTGTGAGTCCTGAGTTTTCTTGCAATTCTTTGCTAAAACTTAACTTGTTGCCGGATAGCCAGAGATGATTGTATGTTTTGGCATCGATAAGGCCATGATATTGAGAATAAAATCAACCAAAACTAAAACTTACGTCATTGTTTTGGCCTCTTCAATAAAACTGTCTTCAGACATTGAACCAGGCTTCATAAGTTTTATAGCCACAACATTGTCTTTCCACCAAGCCTCATACACAGTCTAAAACAAGAATATTATCAGAAACAACTATTAAAATCATGCACTTCAAATTTGTATTTATTCCCTAAAGTGAAAAGTTACAACTAATGGACAGAATATTCTGTTCAAATGGACAGATTTCTCTATTGAGGATAAAGTAAAAGTTGTTTCAGAATTCAGAAAGGTAGAAATTTAGATAATATTTCTTGAATAGTGATTAAGAGTACAAAAAACAGGAAGGATTACTAAAAATATCAACTTTGAATATACTTAAATTTAAGGGAGCTTTTTTATAGGTAAATTTAATTTTATATAAGTTAACTAACTATGAAGGATAACTGTACAGTTAAGATTCTGAACAGTTATAGTAGAACTTTAAAAAAATTTCAATCATATTATGGATGTAATAGAAATCTTTGTTCGTTTCAACATTTTCATAAATCACCTATATTTTAAGAACAATATCTTTCTTTTAAGGTTAGTAACAGAACTAAAAAGAAAGATGATTTTATAATCAGCAGTTTTTCAAGGACTAAAGAATTTGTAAAACCAAATCTACTCTTCATGGGGCAGACACTATATTTTTCTTTATGTTCATGTGTGTATGCGTATGCAGAAGCTGGACACAGTACACAATACAAACAGAAACCTGTGGGTAAAAAAAAAAAAATGGTGTAATAATGAAAGCACCTCAGTACTAAATATTTATACACATGTGACAGCCACCCGAATCTCACAATGGCTGTGATACCACAAAGTAGTTAATAAATAAGCTTATATACAATTTTAAAATTTCTTTAAAAACAGATGCAATATATTTAAAACTAGCATATACCCGTAAAAAAATGACAGTGTTATTAGGTATCCTCAGCAATAAGGAGCCAAAAGCGATTTTAATGGGTAATTTCGTTTTATTAATTCAAGTATCTTAATTTTAAGATTACCCGTGTATAAAAAAGAATAATTGAATATTTGAATAAATAAAATATTTGAAGAATCCATGTTATAAGAATGAAGAATCCATATGTTATAAGTATTTATTTCATGAAAATAAAATAAGTTTTTTTTAAAACTTCCACACATGCACATTTATAAAAATGTGACCATTATTTTCAAAAACTAATTTGCTGAAAATCTTTCCCAGGGTCACATTTTCATGTTTTGTGGTTTTTGTAAAAGAAAATTATAAAATTTTTTTTATTTACAATTTACAATATCAGATAAAGCAGCAGCAGTCAACAACATTTTTTAAAAGGTCTTGATTTGTCCTTCTCTCAGCTCCTCTGTAAAATAACCCAAGTTTTCCCCTCTTACTCTCACACCCTCTCTATAAAAGATACAAAGCAACTACTCAATCCAGTGTGGCTGATTTAGGCAGCAGGCAATGCTGTTAAGAGAAGAGTATTCTTCATTGCTATGGAAACAGCATATCTCATTTTTTATTATCCACTTACTGTTTTTATTAGCTCTATTAATGTATTTCATGTGGATCAATCCATTATGAATTTTAGGATATGTCAACAGTCAGACACGCCAGATATACAAACATACTAATTTACAGGTTTGGCTTTTATATAAGATGTCTTGTGATTTTGCTGAATAAACAAATTAGTTTATGGTTTTCACATTTAAAAGATTGAACCACTAATAGTGGTTCAATTTTATACCTTATGCATCATATTGTGAACAAGGTTTTTGAGCAAGGAAAAAGACTCTATAGAATGAATTACAGGTAAGATACGATTGCTCTGGTAGGTTTCTCATAGAAAAGATATGAATGACTCACACCAAAACACCCAGTGCCTATCTCCTTGCCTCTCACTAATTCTGAAGGGTCAATCTCCCAGTGATCTGAAATAAAATTGAAACAATAAGAAAGTGATATAAAAAAACAACATTTTAATTCTCTATAAGTATAGAACAAACATAGAAATATACAAAAGCCAATAAAAAATGCTGATTCTGCAAGACAATCAGAGTGATGGTAATGTGATACTACAATATACACTCCCACTAGATATTTAGGAGTTTAAGATTGGGTGAATAGATGGAAAGGGTCATAAAAACAAATCTCTCAAATGTCTGCTATTATTTTGCACAATCAAAAATTCAGAGAGCATACTAGATGTAAATGTATCATTTAGCAAGTCAACTTGACATCCTTGAATTCATGTTGAACATGAATTCATGAAGGCCAAGAACACAACAGAGAGCAAAGACAACATTTTACATAGAAACCATCTAGGAGAAAGCAACAACCATTACAGTGAGGCAGCCATAGTGTTTCAATAGCAGTCATTTGAAATTCTCTTGTAGAGGAAATGCAATGTTGTTGACCATAAAACCTCTACTTCCCTAATAACAACCAAATTGTTGCCATTGCAGCATCCTAGAGATGTACACTGACCAGATTTTGGTAAAGTGCTAAAAAAAAAAAAAAGGGAAAAAAAGCCAAAGCTCATCAACTGTTTCAACTGAATATCAGACCCTCTTCTTTACTCTCTTCTTTATCTCTGTAAAGATAGCAATTTATATGCAAGTAACTGGCCAACCCAGAAACTTTCAAGAATTAAGGATTCTCTGATGTATAAAGAAAATGACTTATAGTAAGGACAAACTTTATAGCAGAGCAGCTATATTATTTTGATAGCAACCATTTGCAATACTCTCAGAGAGAAAATGACACTTTACTGAATGTAGAACCGTTACAATACAATAACAATAAATCATAACAAGCCTGGCTGCTCCAGAGTCAAACCCCACTCCTACTTCTACTTCCTTGTGTAATTGTACTATAAATCTTGGAGGTATGTAAGACTTGTCAGTTTAGCACAGGTGGAAACACACCAGGCTAGCAATCACTAGGTTATGAGTTCAAATCATGGTTGGGGAATGCGGTTTTTACACATCATTTTATTTTTGGTGAGGATTCTTCTTGTTCCATAGGAAAGTAAAGTCAACTCTGACTTTGTCCTGGAGTTTGACAACATCTGGCAACACCAAATTAATCTATTATTAATTGGCAGTTCAGTCAGTCATTGATTAAGCCAGCTACAATAAAAGTCCAGACACAACAGCCCTGCCAGCTAATGTTTTGCTTTTAGGTGTGTAGCTGAGGCTTTGATGTTCATAACCATTGAATTTCCTGCTGTGATGTTCATAACCATTGAATTTCCTGCTGTGATGATCTTGTTATCAAGGATGGAATACACAAAATCAAAGTGGACTGTTGAGTCAGAGATGATAAACTTCCTGTTCCATCATGAACTTGATACATGATCAACCCACAATGGATGGCAACTACCAAAACTGTTTTTAAAGGTATCTAGGCAATACTGGATTGGTCTGGGTGGCGCTTGATTGCCATGTGAGGTGAATAATTTGCAGAGATAATCAACTGAATCAGATAATGTAGAAGTTTCATAAACTCTTTATTTTGATATCTTGATATAGTGTTTATTTTCTGCAAGACAAATGTTTCAATTATATATAACAAGTGTATGTGTCTGTTTTCCATGGTGGTATTTGCCAGTGTTTGCATATGTTTTCTTTTGCACTTGGGCTATCACCAGAATCATCCCTCTTAGATAATGGATCACAATCTGATTAGATTGAGAATATACATTTCCACTTGCCCTTTAAAATGCTAAGTTGGAGGGATTAGATGGAAAGGGTCATAAAACAAGATAATTATGATGGTCACTGAGTACAAGCAACAGATTTTAATCACTGGAAAAACAGAGACACTTATAGCTAGAAAAATCTTAGGAATATTTCACTACTTCTTATAAAAGGAATGAAACTTCTGGTTTCATTTAATTGACCAAATGATTTTCTAAAGTGGTCACATGTCTCTTTGTGTATACTCATGAAGCATTAAATGAAGCCTTGGATTTCACTATTTTGATATGCATTCTCAACAAAGATTCTCACAACTGAACTTGAATTTTTCTGACAGTCTCTGGTGATATAGCTTTTCATGCCAATATATCAGCTGGAAATAACCAATTGTTCTTATTAAGTTTTAAACCCATCTTCTCATTGTTTCCAGTTTTGGTTTGAAAACCAACAAGAAATCAAAAACCAACAACACATACAAATGACACATCATCATATTATATTTGACTTAGATGCACTCATTGTTTTATTATAGTAATATCTGAGAATAAATATTTGTATTTGTGCCAAAACTTTCCTCCAAAATAACTGAATCTTAACCAAAACCTTGTTTATTAGCTAAACATTGTCCAAATTCACTGATAATTTATACTAGCTGAAAACCCGTCTCAATTATGAATTTCAATACCAATAGCTACAATGCAGGCAGATAACTGCATGGACAACCCCCAAACTTATATTTGATATTACTGCATGATATTCTGTATCCCTGCCAATATTGGTCAAAATTGACAGAGTAGTTTCTGGGTTATGAATTCTAGGACAAATATCTACGATGCAGGGGAGATAATTGTATGGATCGGCCTAAAAACTTTATATTTGAGATCCCTGCATGATATTAGTTATTCCTGCCAATTTTGTTCCTGATTGGTCAAGTAGTTTCTGAGTTATGAATTTTAGGACAAATAGCTAAGATGCAGGAGGAATAACTGTATGGATCGGCCCCGCATTTATATTTGAGATCCTTGCATGATATTCTGCATCCCTGCCAATTTTGGTCAAGATCAACAGAGTAGTTTCTGAGATTTTAGGACAGGGCATTACATACATAGTCTATTAATTAGTAGGAGATATCAGATTATGTTAAAATTTATCCAATTGGGATGTAAATTTTAACTTAAATATACCAAATTCTTGCATTATTTTTTCAATTTTCATCAAACAGTCAGAATAAACTGCCTAAAGATTGTTGTTCCAAGTTGAAGGAAAAAAATTTGAACACTAACCATGTCCAAAACCTGCAGTTGTTGGAGCTGTTTTTCGACCATGGCAGGGAGGAAAACGCAATCTTGCTTCAAGACCTGATAATAAAATGCATAGGTGATTAAATAAAAATATAATTTCAGATTTAGTCTAAAAAACACACAACATTATACAATCCTGTTATAAAGCATTCCTAAAGAAAACACAGTTCAAATGTTTCTTAATAGTAATACATATATCTAAATTAAATATATCAATTTTTCTGCAGTGACTATATCTTAATTTACTTATTACTTAGCTCATGTAAACTTTTTACAGCTTTGTCTTTTTAAAATTGTAAAAAACAAAAATAAGAAATTATTTCAAGAAGAGTTAAAAATATAGAAAGTTTCTGATACTTTTATGATAATGAAAGTCTTTAAAAACCATAAAAGGGTTTTTAAGACATTTTTCGAAAATAAAGAAATTACCTCATTACACAAAAATAATGAGATAATTTCTTTATTACTACTTCTACCGATTAGTTTTTAACAATTAAATCAGTTTCAGTAGCAAAATGATATAAATTTTACAGTGAAACTATGTTCTTCTGTTTATCATTTGCTACATTTTGAAAAATAAGCATAACATTTCTTGTTGAAATAGAAGTGTATCTTTACCACTGTATTCAAAGAACTATTAAAATAAACTCCGTGATTACTCCTGTATTCTAGGTAGAACTGGCTGAATAAGTGACTAAATCTGATAAGAAAACAAGCAGCCCATTCTAGAAAATGAACAATTCAAGAAAAATAAAGCAATTCAAGAACCCATTTCAATAGATAGATGTGTCTATTATTATCAAAAGAATAGAAAACAAGTATGTATGCAAAACTTGCTTTACAAACTTTTGTGCATTATGTTTTGCTTAAGAATAGAAACTATGCTATTCATATTCAATAGAGACACATTTATTATTATAATGAATTATTTTTATGGATTATAAAACCTAATGAGGCCTAATATATTCACAGTTCTTGTTTATAACCTTTGAACATATGAATTTTAAAAAGTGCTCTTTCCAATAAATTGTGCTCTTTTAAAGAATTAAAGAAAACTTACAAATGAAAAATATTCAAGGTTTTGACCAAACAAGTTCACAATGCAATGATGACACAGTTGTGTATACAAATTCAATAGAGAAAGAAAAATAATTGAAAGAATCAGTGCACATGTTAGACTCAAATAAACCTCCTCAGTAGGTCCAGCATAGAAATCAACACAATAATTCAATTGAGGAAGAAAGGAAGCTTAAGACTCAAAAATTCCACCTCCATTAACTCTGGTTCAATGCTCAATGCCTAGGTAAAAAAAAGTCAGTTCAGTGGAAGAGGCAGACAAGCAACATCACAAGGACAAATCAACAAGGAAGAATTAACTGATACGAGATATCCCCCATGGACAATGGAATGAGAATAATCCACCCCAGTGGATTGAATAGAGGGTTCAGTTGAAAATTCCTAGCAGGTATGTACAACAGATATCTGAAGAAGGCCATAGGGTACATCAGCCAAAACGATGTGACAATAACAACCAAAATGAGGACACTAGTCTGAGTAAATCAGTGTATAATAACGATAATTCCTCATTGCAGAGATTCAGTCAGAAAAATTATTTCTATGCATTTTTGAGTGTCAGGTATGATTGGGTAAATAACCGTGTATCCTATACTTAAAACAAAAACTTGGTACCCAAAGTAAAACTATAGACAAAACAAACCTGCTGCATTGTGTTTATGGTAATTAATGAGCTCAGGAACATTGGTGAAGTAACATCTTTCTGCTAAATAGAACTTCCCATCTGTCTGTTTTATATGGTAGTGCCTTGGCTTGCTGAAATGAATAAAGAAGAAATGCTTTTAAAATATCTAAATTTAAATAAATATCTGTGTTTTAATACTTCTTTTTGAATCACAGTTTGAAGAGAGCAAGATGTAGAAAATACCAGTTACACCTACCCATTGGCAAATAAAGATACAGTGTAGTAGATTCTATGTGTTGTTGAATCTCGCACCATAAAACAGCCATCCCGTCCATCACTTAATAGGTATTCTTCACACTTTTGTCGGGTT
The DNA here is from genome assembly GCA_006491835.1 of Architeuthis dux. Lineage (NCBI taxonomy): Eukaryota > Metazoa > Mollusca > Cephalopoda > Oegopsida > Architeuthidae > Architeuthis > Architeuthis dux. The sequence goes on along the minus strand of VCCN01000258.1, from coordinate 5,949,466 downwards.
ATATCTTTATAATACCATCTTTAAAAAATGTTAAAAGAATAAAAAAATTTTATAATTCAACATCAAGATTCAAAACTGAAAAATAAATGCCATTAAAAAAATAAAAATATAACAGAGAAAAAGCCTGATTTTGCACCCACCAAATTTGGATCTGATGTTGTTAGAGATAATAAAAGTCCATTCTAAGCATTACAAAATTTGACAGAAAATTAATTGGCATTGTAAAAATGATATAATCCTAGAAAATTCAAAATATTTCAGTAAAACCCATATTTAACAATCCTATATGCTGATTTTAAAAATATAACATTTGTTTATTAGAAATAAATACTAATAAAATTCAAGCATAAATGCAAAATGCAAAAAGTCAATTCATAAAAAGCTAGATTTAAATAATTTCTCAAAAATCAAAACAAATCAATTCAAGATATATCACATGAAAACAATTGTCTCATTCTGTATAAACAAAACAATAAATTTAATTCCAAATTAATTAACAAAACACAAGCACAAAACATATTTACATTGTTATTGATTCTATTTTCAAATGGTTACAACAGACAAATATATATTTTTTGTAAATGTATACCTATTTATTCTTGCACATCTATTGACTTCGCAAGTCTTTTGTATATATATGCCTGCTTATCCAGTATCTTCCCATCTGTGTAGAAATGCTTTGCAAGCTTACTAACAGAAAAGATTGCAAATAAGGCAAGAGTAGCAAGTAAATTAGGTTGTCTTTTGTATACAATGTCCCTTTTCTAAACACTTATTATTTCATTTAAAACACATATGTACACATAATTCAGATTCAGAGTGAAGACCCTGTACTAAAAACATTAGCCATATTTTAGGAATGTATATGACTATGCAGTATTTTTAAAAAATTAGAAAATAAGTTATATTAAATGTAATTTAATTGAAGCAGACTGATATCTTTCTTCAGTCTTGATCAGGTCATCATTCTTCTTTATAATTCAATCAATTCAAGATATATGGATTAATTTATTTCTTAATTATTGTAATTCTGTAAACTTGAATTATCAACAAGTCCCAAGACAAACAATCCTATACTTACATGGTTATTTCTAAAACTGCCAAGAAACATAATTTTACAACCTTTTGGAAGAAACGTAACAAGAAACAATTCCTATAGGATTTTTATGTGGGCAAGGAGAAAAAAAATATTAAATGGTGAAAACCACATGCTTCTATTTTTAATAGTTTCCGAGATATGGGGCAGTTCTGTGACCAATAAATTTGATAAGAACAACTGAGCCGTAGGCGAGGTCACAAATATTTTGATATATATATATAAAGAGAATCTTTCATTTTTCAGTTTAAAAGTCAATAATAGATAAGATGCATTTAAAAACCATTTATGAAATTTATTATTATAAATATAGAACCAGAAATAAATTTTTTAAAAATGAGCTCTGTAATGAAAATTACTCACGCGTATACTTCTAAATCCCGTAATTTTCTCACATAAGTTGATGGAATGTATCCAGTGTGGCTAAGAAAAAACAAGAAAAAAATAATGGAGAAATCAAGAAACTGAAAAAGACTGAAATTAACGCAATCTTTCATCTTTTATTATCTTGGCACCCAGGATTCAAATAGACTGACGTGAAAGGAAACATTTCTTTTTCAAGGTTAACACAAAATACAATTAGTAGATATAATATTGCCTATACAAAAATGAGTGAAAGTACAGATGGCATTATAAAAGAAATATAATATAATACTATAAAAGACGACAAATGTTTGTTTCTTTCTTTATTTATTCCTAACTTTGTTTTATAGACTCAGAAACTGCTGCATTCTATGGGCTGTAAATTTGTGTACAAGAGTAACTCAACCCCAGGATGAACATAGGCTAGGTGGAACTGACCTCTGATAACCTCTAAAGGTCAATTTAGGATCATGTCAAATTCATCATTTTCAAAAAAGGTCAATTTTATCATTTTCAAATGTAACAGAGGCAGCTGCACCCAACGGGCTGCAAATTTGTGTTAAACGGTAACTTGACCCAGTATGAACATAGGATAGGTGGTGCTGACCTGGAGACCGTTAAAGGTCAATTTAGGGTCAAGTCAGTTTTGGCATTTTTAAGAGAAATTCTTCAACTTCCTTCTTTTCCTATCAAATTCTTTTCCCCCTTTAACACCAAAAACTGTGCGCAATAGGACCTGTCTGGTACAGAAGCAGCTTTTGCCTCATGTCATAGAGGTTACTATAATGTCTGGTGTTGGGAAGGGAGAAGATGTATTCATCCCAAGAATACCTATAATTTCAAATGACCTTCCCTTTCACTTCAAACGTCTTTAATTTCAATCAGTGAAACCTTGCTCTCCAATGACAATTAGCAAGGATTGAAGATAGGTGGCATTAACCTAATGGGGTCCATGCTTCTCTCATGGTCAGCTCCATGTGGGTTATTCCAGAGTAGGATCTCCTAAAAACCTATTCATTCTTACCAATAACTTTTTATCCTTTTCAGCAAAGAACTGCTTGAGGTGCCTTTTGTGGTCTTCCAGGGAATTGAATTTATTTTTTCATTAAGAGAATTCTGTAAAGAGCAGAATAAATGGTAATCTGGAGGTACAATATCTGGTGAATACAGCAGATGGGTGAAAAATTCCCTGCCAAGCTATAACAATTATTGCCTGATCACCAAAGAAAGACGTGGTCTAGCCATGTTATCCTGATGGAATGTTTCTCTTAACTAATTCCAAACACTTGTTTGAATCAATTGTTTGGTTTTCTAGAAG
>VCCN01000258.1:5930223-5946679 GCA_006491835.1 Architeuthis dux | reverse complement strand
AGACTGGCTTTTTGATACAGTGGTGGTGCATTTCGCTTGCCCCACAATCTCTTCCATGCTACTTTTCATTGCCAGTCTCAATTTGTTTCAAAAACAGAACATCTAAATATGTTCCAGAAGGTTTTTGTCTTTGTTAATTTATGCAGATGCCACACATCAAAGGGACTAACATAACCAAACTGGCACAAATGATTTGGATATTTTGAGAATGTTGCCATGGCATGTAATGTTGACTATTCTCAAGTAGTGTCTTGATTTGATCGCGATCTACCTCAACTGGTCTACCTAACCATGGAGCATTGTTCAACAAGAAATCTCCAGCACAAAGCCTTACAACCATTGAATAATCAAGCATGTCACAACTGCACAAATCTTTTTCACATTTCAGTCACATTTTTAGCTTTCTTAAAATAAACAACAGCTTAATATGCCGTAAGTATTGCTTATTTTTTTCCATCTTCAATGTTAGAATCAATAAACTAAAATATGCTAATTTTGACAAATTCTTTTTTAAAATGCACATTGTTATGACAGCTGTCAAAATATAATCAAAAAAAGATCCCTTTGAATGAAGTTAGTTAAAACTAAATTCTCCTAGTGCCATCTAATGACAAAAGCAGAATGAACTTTTGGGCCAATATATGCACATACACATATATATCTATATTTAATCATAACGAAGAGAATCAACACATCTGAAGCTAAGAGAAACTTCTTTTTTTTTTCTGACCACCACTGACTATAAGGGAAGGGGCAGGGTGTGATTTATCTATCTATAAGGGAAAAGGGAGTCTGTACTAACTCCATTCAGTTAGCAGGGAGACGCCAGGAGTAAAACTTAATAAGTAGACGCAGAACTTTTTCTTTTCTTTTTTTTTGCGTAAGGGCGTGATTTGGATCTGGGCTTGAATCTGCCCAGGCTGCTATACTGTCGGGTCACTGTTCTGACAGGGTCAGCAGAACCTCATAGTCAGCACACATCTGCTAATGTAGGAGAGACCAGGGACTGTACTTAAAGTCGCAGACAGCCGTATTGTCATGAGGATCTGCGCCTACATTTACAGATAACCGCACTATCATGAAAATCTGCAAATCTGTTCTGTCCTATTCTCCTCCAAAGGGTCAGTATAACTCTATAGCCAGCTCCGGCTTCTGCAAGGGGGCGGCAGACCCCCATAGCTAGCTTGGGCATCTGCCAGAATGACACTCCTGGGTGTGTGTGTATATATATATATATATATAAAAATACAAAGATTAAGATAATAGAAAAAAAATGTGTAGAATTTGTTGAATTTTCTACATTGCTAACGTTATTCAACCATATAGGCAACCCCAAATTTGATTCAAGTCATTAGGTCAAATTTTCAGTTGACACCATTTGTCACATGGTATGTCATACAATTTTCAGCTAAATCTTTTTATGTAGTTATCTTTGTTTTGATTAAATTAAATTAAATTTTGATTAAACTATATTATAACTACCTTTTTTATTTATTTTTTATTTTAAGAAAAGATTTGTCTGAAAAATTTTTATGTGGAATTTATTTGTTTTCTTTTTAACTGAACAGTGTCAACTGAAAATTTGACTTAAAGACTTGAATCAAATTTGGGGTGCCTAATCCCTATATGGTTCCATTGTTTACATTTAAATGACATTAATAGATAATTTATACTAGTGACAGCCTAGCATGCTATAAAACAATAAATCAACAATAATACAACTTACCCTTTTTCATTTTTTGCAACCCACCAATGTTCACGGGAATTATTAAGAACTTCATATCGTTCACCCTATATAATATACATAATCACATTATCCACAAGTATTAGTATTTAATTATACTCAAGTATATAAAATACAATTGCCAGTCCAACAGAATATTAAAACTTGTATACAAAACTATGTGTTTGAAATACATCACATGGCATAGGAAGAAAAGGTTGATTTTATAAAGTCTACTGTTCCATTTTGCAGATTAAATTATACAGTTTTTTAAAGCGAAGGACTGAACAACAACAACATTATAATGGGGAGGACACTAAAAAAAGGGAAGTTTCAATTGAAAAAAGAAATGCAAAACATTGCCAAAATATTCAAGGTGTCTGTTAATAGGCAACCACTTGATGTTCTACAGATTAATGTCCCAAATATTAAAGATAATCCTATATAGGAAGGAGAAAGTAACTTTCTCTAAAAACATAATAAATAAAGGTTTGTCTGTCCATTATCAGGAAAAGAAAACATCAGAGCAACTCATATACACGTGTGTGCGTGTTTGCACACATGAGCAACTTCAATTAAATTAAAAGAAAAGAAAAACAATACAGGTGGAAATGGGAACTTCTTTTTTATCTCAGAGAAAGATTCTACATAATTGTTTTTATAACTGTATTGTAAAATGCTTAGTATTTAGTTAATTGCTGGCCAAAATCTCACCTACATTTGACTTAGAAGACTCAGTAATTTCATTACAAATGCCAACATTCATGGATACCTATTATTCAGAAGTGCTTTTTTCCACCTGACATGAAAACAGAAAACAGTTCATTTGAAATTAAAAAGAATAGAAATACAAGATAGTATTAAAAGGCCAAATAAAAAGAGAAAAGCTAAAAGTTAAAATATAAATAAATTATTTTTACCATAAAATATCGCTTAAAAAGCAGTAAGATTAAATCAATCAGCATAGAAAACTGAGCCAAATAATGAAGAATGTTACTAAGTCAGTTCAAGATTGTGTTGCTTAAGGATGAAATGGAGAATAAAAAAAAGACACAAGTGTACAACAATAATCTCTGGATGAGAAAACAAAGAGGTTAGAATATTATTTGTTTTTTCTCAAATCATACTCTAATTTGATGAAGTTGAGAGTTTTATAAAAAAACTTAGCTTATTCTCATTTTCCTGGGCTTATTAAAGAATTTTAAAATATCAATTTGCTAGCATTCACTTCATGACAAGGGGTTGGCAAACCTTTTCAGAAGCAGCAATATTTTGGGGATTTGCAAGACAGTTTCAAAGCAAAACCTTCAAAGATCAACTGGTACATGGATCATTAAAAATGATGAAGAATCAATGAGAATGATCAAATAGATTATCAAGTATTTCTAATGAATCTAACCTTCAAAGATCAACTGTTACATGAATCATTAAAAATGATGAAGAATCAATGAGAATGATCAAATAGATTATCAAGTATTTCAAATGAACCTAACCTTCAAAGATCCACTGTTACATGAATCATTAAAAATTAATGAAAAAAAATAATTAAAAAAAACTATATTTGATAACCTCTTCCAACCACAATTGCTGTATTTTACTAAGGGGCCAATTTAGCAAACACTTACACTTTTCAGCCCTCCATTGGTGTGGCCTGTGTGTGCGTTACATAGCCAGCCAGACCAAGTTAAAAACTGAAGAAACCCATGTTGACAGTTTTGGTTGACATTTTCTAATTATTATTTAAGAATATAGCATATTTCATATGGTCATCGGGTTGGATGAAATATTACGGCAGGCAGGATTTGACCCGCAGGCCGTAGTTTGCCGACCATTGACTTAGATTAATCTATAAGTGTATGTAGACTATTTAGATAACATATTTTTAGCTAATCTTTCAATGGCTTCAACCATTTACTTGAAAGATCTGAGGAAGTTATACAAACACAACATTTTAAAAATAATTCCTTTAAGATAACAATTGGAGCAAACCCAGCAAAATGTCTGTTGAACCGGTTTTCAAGCTGGGAAATTCAACTGAAATTTACAGATTGTTTGTGCATTGAGTTAAATTTTACTCCTTAGAAATAATCCACATGCTTGGAATAACATTAACTCTTAGTTTGATTTATTTTTATAAATAATCAATTTTTTGAAAGCTGAAATCCAATTCAAAATCCCCAGAAATAAATAATATGCATGAACACAAATATGATAAAAATGGTGAAAATGGCTTTACAGGTTAGAGAAGATAAAGTGATGAATGTTATAATATACTTCCTATTATACAGGCGGTAATGTATGTTAAATTGAGAATTCTATAACAATTTTAAAAACTGAAACTGAAAATATAAACTCACCTTAAAAAGTTGCAGATCCCCTTCAGCCATAGGCTCGAAATTATATATAGCAACATAAGTCTTTTCATTGTTTTTTTCAGAAGTAGGAATTGCAGTATAACCATGTATCTCAGGCTGATGGTTAACAATAGATGGCAGATCATCTACAAAATTAATTTTACTTTGAAAAATATTGGCTCACAAAAATAAGATTGAATTTGACGAAAAATTATGGCAAAATTTAACCTTTAAGCTGTCAAAAACAGATTTTGAGCAATCATTGTATTCTTTTGAAAAGAAGTTTCTTTTTTTGTACTTTTTCTCAAAAGGTTGGTTTTGCGCCAAACTCGAGATTATAGCTTGATTTGACTTTAAAAAAATTTTTTTTTTTTAAACAAACATTTTTCTAGTGTTAAAAAACAAAGAATACAAACATACCTATCTCAGCTTTTTAGGCTTTGATAGCCCAAAGGATGTTCCGTACATTTACAGAATCAATAAAATTTAATATAAACTTTCAATTTTATTATTTCTTGACTATGTTTGGACCTGAACTTCAATATGCTCAGGCAATCATACTGTCGGGGTGCTCCTCCAAAGGGTTTGTAGAACACTACAGCCAGTTATTCCAGAGTGTCCAGGACCTGTCGAAATACTCCCTGAAAAGGGGCAGCAGACCTGCACAGCTAGCTTAAGCATCTGCCAGGAGATGGAAACTAACAAAAACTACAACCTAGGGACCTTACTCCTATCTTGATGTACCATGGCATGCAAACCGTTAGCTGTGCACGCGCCACACCTCACAAGGCATTTGGGCTATTCATGTATAGGCCCTGCCAGCTTAGGACCTGTAAAGATGTAGAAAATCTTTCCAGATCTTCATTCGCAAAAAGTCATATATATCTAATACTATAAGTTTCTTTCTTTCTTTATGTTTTGTACACTCCCAAATGGCTGCAACCTACGGGCTGCAAATCTGTGTACAAAAATGAATAATGACAATGCTTCATCTGAGAATTTTACATCTGGTAATAATAGTAATATTAGTTGTAAGTTGTCCAAAATTCAGTTTAGTTTAGCATTATAGTTACATTGTAAATAGGACCCCCCAACAACCCCCACCCTCCTAAAAGAAGACAAATTTCTGAAGGTAAATAAAGCAGAAAAAAATTGTGAAAAACTTTTTTCTATTTTTTTCAAATATTCGATTCAAATCATTCAGGTAATTAAACAAATAAACCTTTTTGTTGTCTATTTCAGTTGTTTTTTTAGTGTCAATTTTTCTCAGTTGTACTCTTCAGTGCCTTTTCATAATGTTAGCTTGATAATATATTGGAAACCATCACATAAGCCCAATTTCATACCTTCATGAAACTGAATCACAAATGAGGATTTCAAAAGATCCTCAAAGATTTTAAACTTTCATATTAAAGATTGGAAACATTTAACTTAACATCGATGCTGTAAATCCAGACAGCAAAATCTAATCTGCTACTGCAGTTTTTTTATTCAATAAAAAGTTCTAGCTTGTAAACTTTTATGAAAAATCATTAATTTAAAAAAATATTTGGCACAGTAATAAGCAGCAAAAGTGAAGTACATTCTATTCTAAACAAATATAGGCGATGCTAAAGATTCATCTGAAACATTTAATGTAAAAAGCAAATCAATTCTTTTTTTTTTTTTACATATCTTTACACTGTATCATATTGAGTAAATATAAACACTATACTGTGATAAAATTATTGGCAGGTTATAAAAATTCAATCTATTTAATATTTGATAATCTCTAAGGTGGTGTTATGCACTGAGAAAATTGTTGAGCATTATGTGAACATCTCATACAAGCTAATGAGTTAGCACTGAAAAAATTAGTCAAAGGAATGAAATAAGTTTTTAGATACTTTGAGGAATATCAAAAAAGTAAGCCCAGTAGTCATGCCAAATTATTATTAAAGGACATCTTGTCAGTAAGTGAAGAAATAAAGGAAGAGATGATAAAACAAATGATTTGCTTTACCATCACTAACTGTAAAGAAAACAGTAGAAGATTAGGATAATCGTACATTATAAGACATTTGTTGGTAATTTTCTAAGTAACAAAGCAGAGTATAGAGGCTTGTTTCCTGCAGAATTTTATTTCATAAAGGCAGATGATGTTAGCCGAGAGTATTCACTCATAGGCATATATGAGAGATACCACCAGTTGACCTCTTGATTCCAAGAAAGAGATGAAAGCGAAAACAAGGTCAGCCAGAACCTAACACATTCCAATGACCTGACTTGAACACAACCCATCAACAATGAGTTGACACAACAATTTGACAAAGGATCATTGTCCAGAAGAAATCCCACATCAAGAGAGAGGTACCAGCATGTGAGAAGTTCTCATTTGGAGTAGTTGTATGATAGGAGATCTAGATACAAATAGGGTAATCCAGGAGGTCTGGATACAAATAGGGTAAACCTACAAGAAAGTGGAAGAAGGAGTTGTCAAAGAAAATGGATTCCATAGATACATTAAAACCAATAAGAACCCACTGTGACACCGGCTTTACATACAATTTAATTGATCTGCACAGTCTCTTATATAATATTATATTTTATCCTTGATTTTAACTCATGAAGTGTACTATGTGACATCTACTGAACATCTTGGTGCAGTCACGTGACTGTGTGTCAGTTTGCCTACCCAGAATCCCGCATAATGTTCCTTCAAGTAGAAATGGGTCTGGGTTCTTGTGGGTTTTAAGGACACCTTCATTCCATAACATAATTCAAGTGCCATTTTATTTTGCTTCAGGTTTTTTTATTCAATAATGGAAAATTCCCAACATTCTGGTCTTTGGTCTTCAATGAGCAACATAATCCACACACATCTTTTCATAAACTTGATTTTTTTTCTTTACATATTGATAGCTGTTTACTCAATTCCCTGGAGGTTATTCTACTTTAATAGAAAGGTTTATATTTAACCCACACCGTTGTCAGATTTGCCTGTGTTTTTCTCAAATTTAGTTCAATAGCATTTCTCCATTACCAATAAACTGTTTTCAAACTTATCCTTATTGAGAAACCACTGAAAATGATATATCATGTTAGACTATAGTAGATGGTTATCTACAAAAGAATACGGAATTAAAAATCAGAATAAATTAGATCCATTTGTAGTAAATAGCAACTTACCCTGTCTTTCAATAAAAGACAATTCACATCCTGGAGCTTTCCGATCTATTTGATCACAGCATGTGTATTTGTCTAAACTCTTTGTCCAAACTCCTGGATGGTACTTTGGAAAATATGAGGAGTGTTTGTCTTTACACACTGTCAACAAAATTTAGAATGTGCAAATTTTATGAAAAGGTATAAATAAAATATTATAAAATTTAAAAAAATAATTTGATAAAAATTCAAGTCACTCAGAGTTGCATTATACTGGCATTTAATCAATGCAATCAACATAATCTCTTCTTATAGCCCAAACGTCACCTCTATTTGTCCTTTTTAAAACGGATAACATTTAACAGTAAGCATTTTAAAACTCTTAAAATCAATTTTTTATATTCTTGGCTTCCATTGTACATGCAATATAAATTATTGTATGCTTGTAAAAAAATTGAATTGCTTTGTGATGCCGACAGATAGAAAATGTAGCACATTCATTATTTTTATACATTCAGAATTAAAAAAGAAAGAAAATAAACTGAAAGGGTGCATGATTATAGTATTCCACCTTCAGGTAATTATACAAATAAACCTTTTTGTTGTCTATTTCAGTTGTTTTTTTATTGTCAATTTTTCTCAGTTGTACTCTCCAGTGCCTTTTCACAATGTTAGCTTGAAACTGTAGATGTGATCATTACATTTTTTTTATCAGGCATTTTACATTTTATTTTGAGGGGAATTTCAAAAAACTAACTTAAAACCTGCTCTGGGGTTCCATTAGTAGCCACAGAAAGTCTGGTGGCCAAGATAAGACATTTAATTTTTTTTCATTATTAAATAACATTTTTCTAACAAATTTCATACAGTTTAAATTTGCATTAATTTGTGCAATTTCCATCGAGCAAAATTGAAAAAGATTTTGTTTTTTTGTTTTTTGAAAATCAGTGGCAAAAAAGAAATTACTTTATGGTGTAGTTGCTGTAGTGTCTTTCAAGCATGTGTGGAATTATGGAAAACAATATTTGTTCTTAAATTTTGATTTGATGTAAAATTTCCAACAATTTTTACAATTTTAGTAAAGCTTAAATTTGAATCATCCTCTCTAATACTAAGTTCAAATGAACTGAGTTCACATACCCTTTGGAGTTTGTGAGGGTAATTATAAGTCAAACAACCCAAACAAAAGAACCAGATATTTTTTTTTATTTAAACAATGAAACCTAACCAAAATACAAGTATGTATCAATGAACTTGTTGACCCACTGGGTCAGGTCGCTGTATTTTGGAAAATTGGAACAAAAATGACAAACAGCATTACTTGTAAGAATTGGCAACTGTTGTTTTATTGTTTTGTAAATAATAAGAAAAACAGTTTATCCTACTCATTGAGGGGGGGGGGTGCAAAGCTTCAAGTTTCTACTAAGAACAGTAAGGGCTGGGAAGCGTGGGTACATAGATAGATACATATAAATGTCAGAACACATGAATAACCTAAACCCAGCAACAGGGTTTGAACCAGTCTGTTGTGGGTAGCAGTGATTAACATTTCATGACATCAAACAACTTCTATAATCCATAAATATGCACCAACTCATTCACACATACACACTAAGACTTATTTCATCACATACATATTCATTTCTGATCTTTTATTTTCTTGTCTTGTCTTTGTCAAAATAAATATTGGATTAAAGAAATTCTTTGCAATTGCTTGATAGCAATAATTTATCTATCATTGATACACACAGTACTTCCACTTAATAAAGATTAGATTACTGGATGAAATATTGTAAGTTATAATTACTGATGTGATTTAAAAAGATTTATTTGAAAACATGAATTCCATATAAAAAATATTTACGCAGTCTAAGAGTTTGAATCCAAGTATCTCTTTGCCTTCTTGTTTCAGCAACAATGTATAAAGTGTAGCAGTCATTCGATTCCAGATAAACCACCTACAGAGAGGAAAAATCAAAAAATCAAAAATCAAAAAAAAAAAAAAAAAATCAATGGCACTGAACATTTGATTTCTTTTATTGGAACTCAACAAATTTCTTATATCAAAATATCAACTGCCCCATGCACACAAAAATGTGGATTTTGTTTAACACTAAACAGTTTTCATATTATTTTTATTGCATAAGTAACATACATTCATGGACTCTGAAATCTTTGCATGAAATGTGCCTATAAAAAGTTATAAGTTCAATTCTGATGATCAATGAAAAAAGCTATTTTTCAAATATTAACAAATAACACAGGTCCCAATTGTAAATTCACTGGAAATATGATATATAAACAAAGAGGAAACAATTCTATTTTCAAACCTTTAATAAATAATCTAATTTCAAATATCTGTTAAAGAAATAAAACCCAGTGTATGGCTATATGCCCATGAGATCTACAGTGTATTTTCTGTATTGACTACTTAAAATATTGGGTTGGCCAAAAGGTTCGGTTGGTTTATTAAGTAAAAGTAAAAGACAATTTTTTTAAATTTTTGACATTAACTTTATTGAACAAAATATTTACGTCCAATTTTTGTTACAAATACACAGCCCTCTTCTTTTATGAGCTTTTGACTGACTTTTTAGGTTTTTTCAATGTTTATTAAATATTTAACCCAATTCTCCCCAAGAAAAAGATGTTCAGTTTTCAAAAAAAGTTTTTTCTAACAATATCGATTCTGTGCAACAATTGATGGCATTCCATTCAGTGGCTGGACAGAGGTGAAGCATCAAAACACTTCCCCAAACCAAACCTGCATCAAAAGAAGATTATGGTCACAGTGTGGTGGTCAGCAAGTGGAATCATCCACTACAACTTCTTGAATCCTGGTGAAACCATCACAGCAATGAAGTATTGCCAGGAAATCAACAAAATACACCAAGAACTGTAATGTTTATGTCCAATATTGGTCAATTGAAAAGGACCAATTCTTCTCTATGACAATGCCTGACGGCATGTCACATGAATGACCCTGCAGAAATTGAACGAACTAGGCTACGAAACTCTACCTCACCCAGCTTACTCACCGGTCTTTCCGACCAACTACCACTTTTTCAAGCATTTCGACCACTTCCACAAGGTCTTCAACAACCAAGCAAAAACACCTTTAAAGCAACCAAGCAAAACACCTTTAAAGAATGCATTGGTTCCAGGACCCTAAGAATTCTATGCTTAAGGAATAAATTGACTTGTTTCTAGTTGGCAAAAATGTATAGAATTTGAAGGTTCTTATTTTGATTAATAACTTTTATTCTAAACTGAGTGATGGTGAATAAACGCAATTTTGCACCAACCTAATATTTAAGATGAATTATACTGCTGAACCCATTACTTCATTGAGAAATCATTTTTCCAAAACACAAAATTTGTGGATTGGAGGTTATGTAGATTATACATGTCCAGACTTTTCGGCGAATGACATGTCGTGACACACAGTCAGCCGACAGCAGTTTCATCCTGTGGACGATTTGGAGACAACATGACTTTTGCCGACTTTTTTTTACCATTTAGAGGTTAAAAAAACGAAAAAAAAAAAACAGTGAAATTTCTGAAAGATAATTTTATTTTACATCGTAAATAACAAGAGAATTTTTTTTCGGCAGAAAATCGACACCTGATGAAAATAAAACTTGTTTTGTTTGAAGAAACTACCGAGAACCTAAAAGTAAACAAAAATGACTCAAAACATTGCGATATTCTACTTAATAATTAATGAAACTTTATATTTAATGATATGAGTCACAGTTGGGCCAGACTGAAAATACAGATAAAGTCAAAGCAATGAATACATGTGTAGTTGAGCAAAAGAGGAATCAAGCAACGTTGTTTAGGAGGACACAGTAAAGTTGCTCAAGTTAGTAGAATTCTTTTAAAAGAAAGGGAATTACCTGGAAGACATTGTTATTTCGGTCTAAGGAGAGGTTCTCAACCTCTTCAATCACACGTATACTGTTCAAAAGGATTTCACCTTTTTTGTTTCCCCGTTTCTGAAAAAGAAAAGAATAATAAGAAGCTGCATCAAAAGTAAAAGTCGGTCTGCATGTTTTGACTAAGCCAACTTTGGCACATGGTCACATTCAAGGAGTGATCAGTTTGGAACAGATTCACAAGCAATAACTTATGTGATAAACTTACAAAATATCACTGAGAGGTCCTCAAGCAGTGAAACAACACAAAGAATTTAGGCCTATTACTAGATCCCAGTAATGTGTGACTGCCTCTTTAGAGCAAAGTGTTCGGTGGTGGGTGTCATTTAGTTCTGATTTTCAAAGTTCCAGACTAGAGATGGACATTTATATCTGGCTTAATTTATTTACACTATGTTCCCCATTGCTAGTTTATTGCTTGTGTGTTACAAAAATACATCCAAGGATATATCTATGAATGCAAAAGACTTTTTGTCTATTCACAAATACCAAGCAGTTAACAATCAGAAGAGTTGTCCCCTTTACCCTCTTGTTCTTTTCTCCTTTCACTCCCCCCTATCTTCCACACCTTTTCTTTTTCTCCTCTCTCTCTCTCTCTCTCTCACACACATGGTCCTTTTGTCCACTCGGTAAGTACAAAAAGGAAAACAGGATTTGCAAACTTGACAACTCCTTGGTTTCATTCCAAGAAGAGCAGCTAACGCATAAACAGGATATCATATGTGATGATAAGTTTCAGCTGTGGCCACCCCCTTCATCAACCATGTATCCAGGGATTAACTATAAATTCTGGCATACTTGAAACTTGAGAAACTGACCATCAACAATGTATTTAAATTCATGATCACCAATGACCCTGTCAATATCTAGCACAGTTGCAGAGCGATCCTTTAGCCGACTCAAGCACAGGCTGTTGTAGTTACTTTTTTCATATTGCTTCGTTTTTTCATTTTACGTTTAAATTTGTTTTTTTGAATACGTTACAGATTCATAAGCTTACTGTAAAATAGCACTTTCTACAAAAATTCTAAAAGCGCATTGTAATAATATAAATATTTATAGCTTTAATTTTTTTTCAAATGCAAGAAAATAGCATACCGTTAGTTGTAAAAAATTACTTGCATATTTTTTTTTCTCCAATTAATACAAAAAAATAGTTATTGCATTCCGGTCCTCAATACATTTTAAATGAATATCTGTATCTAATTAAAAGATTGAAATAATTCTATTAAAAATCTCACGAACGTTTGATTTTGTAAAACTTTACATGTCTCGATTATTAAAACTCAGTTTTGTTTAATAACAACATTTTAAAAGTAATCATGGAGAATAAAGAAATTTAAAATATTCATATTAAGTTTTTGGAAAAAGAAATCTTTGAAAAATTAATTTTTGAGCAAATATTTAATTTTTTTGAACAACTGCAAAGTCTACAATATATTTTTAAAAGAATCCCGGAATAAAAGTCATGGGAAGAAAAGTCACAGAATAAAAATCACACTGTAGCATTAATCTGGGCTACCTAAAAACCGTAATAAGAAGAAAAGTCACAACTAAACAGGTAATCAAAACATTTTAAGGGTGGGAGTGCCAAAATTATCTTTGCCCCCAAGTTTTGAGAACCCATCCCACACCATGCTATACCAGATTTCAGCATCCTAGGTGCAAAATTGTGGCCAACAACTTAGAAAATTGGCTAAAAATGACCAGAAATGACCTTTGGTGACCTCGATTGATCTCCGAAGTCAAATTCACTTTGGCTCATACTCTCGCCATGTAAGGCTTTATCCCTATGCAGAATTTCAGTTTCATAGTTGCAAAATTATGGCCAAAGATTGGCTAGAAATGACCTCTGGTGACCTTGAATGACCACCGAGGTCAACTTCACATAGACTGTGACCTTTGCCGTGAGAATATGTACCCATATGCTAGATTTCAGCATAATTGGTGGCCATCAACTTTGAGCTAGAAAAGACCTTGAATGACCTCTGAAGTCAACCTCACCTAGCCTATGTCACAAGTTGATATTTAGTGAGTCTTCCTGTCAAATATAAGGTCAATGGGCTTGTAGTTTTATCTTGAAAGAGGCACAGACAAATAAATAAACAAACAAACAAAAGGCTCGAATATTAGTATAGATTCTTTTGTGATGTCACAAAGTAGCTACCTCTAAACATTCTTGAAACTTACCATTAAGTTATATTTTAGAAATATTATAGGGATGTATTAACCTTGCTAACCACAAAACTGTATTTTTTGAATTCCAAGCTACCATTTGACTCTTCTTTGTGCTTGTGATCAGCCAGATTTTGTCATACAACCATATAACATTTCATATCTTTGTCCTCAAACTATTCTGTTGTTCACCAAGTTCATCCATTATAACATGAGCTGTAAACTGCATTTCTTTTAACTAGAAATATAATCAGCAGAAGTTACTTTCTTCACTTAGTTTGTCTACTTCTAATCCAACATAAAGAAAAATAAAGATACAGACATTTTTAAAAACAAATGTGCTTTTTGAATATAGTGAATAAAAGGTGATTACCTCCAAGCTGCCATGATAATAAGTTAATGCTTCTTGAGTTAGTGCAAACCATCTGTACTTATAACTCTCTCGTGTGATCTTTTTCTTGTTCTGGGACCTCTTTTTCATATAATTGACCAGCAGTTCAGGATTCTGTTTTGAGCCAAACATGACTAAACATTACAAATTGATTCTACCAACAATAGAAGCCAGGAGGAATTTCTGAAATAAAAAGCAAAGGAGAATCAGTATTACTTCTTGCAGCAATAACAAGTATTAAAGATAAGATATAAATAGACATAAATTATATACTAAATGACATTGTAACACAAGCTAATTTTCTTCTTTTATTTCATTTTACAAATAGTCAGTGGGAGTAAGGTCAGGAGATATGGCGGATGAATCATTTTTTCCCCAGGAGAAAAATTAACAAAATGCTACATTGCCAGAATGCTGTTGAAGGTTTGCAATTTTTTGGCACTTTTTTAATACAATTGACTATCATTTCTTCTTGTTCCTTTTTAACCATATTTACTCAATCTGTGATGGCAATCTCAGCCATGCAATGCTTTAAATTTATTAACCTCTGACATTCCTTGGTCACTGAATGCAAAGTGATTTCAGGATCTTGCTCAATCTTTGACAATATCCAGGTTCAAATATTGGCATCTTTTGTTAACTGAAGTCCTAAAATGAAAATGAGGTATTTAAACTGATTCTTCATTAGATCTTTTAGCTTGAAACATATATTCTGTTTACAGAACTCGCCTAAATGCTAAAGTCATCACTAGGCATAGTACGTTATCAGTCATGTTGAAATCATTATGCTTTTGGGGAGAATAAAGTTGTGAAATATTTTGTGCTCTGTGACATTCAATTTTCTTAGCAGCCTGACTTTCTGATCTTCATAACATTTGAATCACACTTTGAAGGTCACACCATTTTCTGGGTCATATTTAAATTCATTTATGGTGTTCGCTATCAATTCATTTATGGTGTTCGCTATCAAATCTGAAGTATATCATGGATTTTGATGACATTTGTTTGAACATTAATTACATAAGTTTCATTTGTTATAAGATTAATTTCAACTCCTCCATAATATGTTGTGTATATTTGAATCCTCATCACCAATGTTGCTTTCTCTAGTTACCTTTATGTGCCTATGTTCCAATAATGTTGTTTCACAGATATATTGTGTGTGTGTGTGTTGTTCACCGGCTGACCCAAACACAGCAGAGAAACTCTTGTTCACCTTGCAGTTACACATATGCAAATTAAGTGCACTAGATATCCAGTAAATACTTTATTTATTTCATAATACAGGTATATTAAACCAGTAAGAAAAATGCGTATCTGCATAATGTGTTTTGCAGTGACAAAATTGAACAATCTTATTTTACAAAGTTCAGTTACAGGTGGGTACATGCCACTAAAAATAGCTATTGTGTGCCACTGCATTAATATGTTTTCATTTATTTTAAGTTAAAATATTCTTAAGTTTTTAAATTATATTAACAAATTGTGCAGCTATGCAATTTTTTTTACTGGTCCTGTTTTCTTGTAAGATATCATGATTTTTTCTTTTTAGAAGTCATTTATAACTTCTAGATAAACAATTAGCTTGTTATTTGAATTAAGAATTTGCTGATATTTGCATTTCAAGATTTTTTATTTCCTATAATTCCCCTCCAGAATTTGTAAATTAATCTATATATGTAAAAATATTGTAAACTATATTTCGATATTTCCTAATGCCGTAAAAGATTATTATAAATTTTACATTAAGTATTTTGATATGGATAACTTGTATTTAATGTTAATATTTATTTTCAAGTAATACAATACAATTTTGTTCTTAATTTCTGAGATGATCATCATTAATCACCGATTTATTCAGACTAGTGTCTGTGGTACTCAGTAACCTACTTTCAAATCAAATTTACGGGGGTAGATTGTTCTCGTTCCGTTTTCATTCTTCCTAGTCCACTGAAACAGTGTATATATGATTTTCAGCACTACTCGACGAAGGAATTAAACCTGCAACTGCCAGGCAGATTGCTAGATGCACAACATCCCATGTCCTATGGGACAATCAGATTGTGGAAACAGATTTATAAACCTATTGTGGCTTGGTGTCACTTATCTGCCTTGTACGTAAAATGCAAAAAACTGGGCAATTGTTATATGTTTACAAAATGGAGAAATCCTTGTTTTTCTGTAACCTATGACATTCATAGGGTCATGTTAAATATGCCTGCAAAGTTTTGTCTTATTCATTCATGCTGTTTAGTCATGTATTAACTTCTTACAGCAAATTTCAAATAAGAAGAACAATTTGAAAATTTGCAAAGATTTTATACCTAGCCATTTTTCAGAGCAATTTGGTGCAATAAAAAAAGTTACTCTGAATAAAATTCTCAACAAGATGACATATATTTTATTAAAATTGGTTGAGTTTTACAACAGTTATTACAGAATTAAAATCATTGTTTCATGTAAAACCTCAATATTTAATATATATGTATGACTACCAGAAAATTCATCCTACTATTGTTTTAAAGAATATGTCACCCCCTGATGGATTTGATCCCTCAACCTTCTTGTTAACAACTGAATGTGCTAACAAGTTATGCCAGGCAGAGTTATTCATATCTGAATCCAAGTCACATGTGCCTCACTTTCAAAAGTCTTTTTCATTTCTCACATAATTAATGTATATATCTCAATCAAGAATTAAATCCACAATCCATATAATGTAGACTATAAA
>VCCN01000258.1:5901848-5912517 GCA_006491835.1 Architeuthis dux | reverse complement strand
TACATGATTTATCTTTCCCTTGTTCTGATTTTCAAATGCCCATTTTTTACGAACGTAAGCTACAACTTTACCAAAATTATTATTTATTTTTAAAAATTCTTTGAAAAAAGCAAGAAAAATCCCTAACAGGAGAAAATTTATTAGTTTGCAAGGTTTTCAAAGTGGGCATTTGAAAATCAAAACAAGGGAAAGTTAAATTGTGTACACGAATGGCAGATATGTAAGTAAGAAAGTAAGGGCTCGTTTTCACATTATATTTATATTGTAAATGTAAAACCATTTTTTTTCAAAACTGACAAATTCCCTTCTAAAAGCATATATTTCCGGGTATTCAGAATATATCTTAGTGGCAACCCTATTACACGATAGGCATTCCACCGCCATTTGTAAGCAAGTATGATCCAAATGTCAGATGGTGCATTTGTCCGTAGATGGAGACGCAAGACCTGACCCTGGGGTGACATGATGGAGTTAGCCCCAGTGAATAATAATAGTCTTTTTATATGGGAAAATTAATTTGGGATTATATAAAACAATTCTACTGCATGGTGCACCATTATCATTTATTGACTATAAGGTTCCAACTTTCAAACCCCTCGGTGAGAAGGCCGGATCCGGGGGGGTGGGGCATTGTGGATGCAGATACTAAATACCTTCTCATCTAGATTTTTCAGTTGCTTTTTTATCGCAACTTTACAATGATGACCTCAGTAATAAAGTTATGATTATAAAAAGCAACTGAAAAATAAAGATGAAATAGTAGTATTAAAAAAATTAATAATTGTTGTTTATAAAACATTGTAATACTGAAGTACGCACCAAAAATAAGAATTTATTAAAAAATACCACTGCAAAAACAAAGTTCAAAATGGCCAGATTTGTCAAATTTGGCCCTGGTTTTGGAATCCCCGCTTACTCCAGCCTCCCCGCTAATTAGATTGTAATTCCCCCCACCTCCCAGTCAGTCAGGTCAACGGCAAATCTGCTGAGACCGAAATACCTAAGTGGTATAGATAAACGAAATTGGCATTGACAGGGAACAATGGTATCAAGCCTCAGTTATGAATGGGCAACACTTCTTGTAGCTCTGGACTTAGTCAAGTATCTCCACAGTTGGGTTAATTCCATATGAAAACATCCAAATTTTTTTTAAATTGACACCATGAAAATTAAAATGTTCTCATTTTCCCCCCAGTCAATAGTACATGAAAAGATATGAAAAATCCCCAAATTTCAGTTCATAAGTCCAAGTGGTTGTTGAGATATGATCGTTTGAAGTTTTGCCCAATTTCAGATTTCGCACAAAAAACCCGCCATTTTGAATTTCATTATTTTATCATAAAATCAGTTCTACATCCACTAAACTTCTGAAAATTAGTACCTGACCATTTTTCAGGGCGAGGAATTCAATTTTGCATTAAAAACTACTTAGGACTCAGGGCAAAATTATGGCGTGTGGAAGAACAAAAAATTTCACTTTTGGAAATTTTAATTAAGAAATATTCAAAGCAACTTATGATACAAAAAGAGTTCTTGGTTCCTGCATGGTTCAGCAGAAATCAGTTATTAGAAAATTGCTCATTTTGATAAAAATACAGCATTAATATATAGTTGATATACTGTTTGCAACAAGCCAAGCAATTACTTAATAACAAAAATTTCCTTCATATGTGTATGCTTTTAACGTCTGCAGTTTGACAATTATTTCTTTATGGAAATGATGCTTTTTAATAATAAACTCATGATGTCTGAAAGCAATGGTAACCTTTTTCGACACCAGGCTGAAATCCACAATTGTGTCAACTGCAAGGAAATCTGCATATACTTAAAAAGTCCCATTGATTTAGTTCAGAATAGGGAACTAAGGAAGCTGGCTTGAAGCAGCTGTGATGTACAGGATGTGATGACATCATCTATGACATCAGGATGTACTGATATCTGAGTGAGGAGGAGTTATTAAAATCTTTAATTTTATGCTTTCTGGTTCTTTAGTTCTTTCCATATTTCCATTGATAAATAATTGACTTGTCTATTTTGTTTAGATCAGATGTAAAATGGAGGATTGTAGCTTTAAAAGGGCTTCAAACAGTGATTGTCATGAATCTATGCACAGCCGGAAGAAATTTATTACTGAATTCACCAAATTAAAGAAGAGCAGGAAATACTTCTGTGGCGCTCTGGTTTACGAAACCATGTGGCTGAAGTAACTACAATATGTAACCACCATATGCAACAATTTGGACCTGTTTTTGAGGAAACCAAGACAAATGCTGCGATGTGTTCAATGCGCATAAAAAGAAAGTCAAAGGTAATGGAATGGTTCTTTTGTCTACTTTTAATAAAGATATATTCATGCATATTGGTTGGATAACATAATATCTAATATCAGCATACCAACTACCAGATGAGGACGCATTTACGACATCAGTGAACAAGATTATGAAACAATTATAGCAAATGCTTAAACTAATGTGAATTTCTATGGACTTCAAAAACATTTGAAAATTCAATTCCTGCTATTTCCTGCTATGAGGAAAAGTGTTAACTGTTTAATTCTGAGCATCAGGGGCTCCAAATTCTCATCTCAATTCCTCTCAAAGCCTAAAGCATGTGTAGCCACGGAACACATTTTTTTTTAAACAAAAAGATGGAATTTTAATGGTTGATTTCTGTGGAATCAGAAAGGAACCAAAAACTCTATTGACCATAAGTCACTTTGAATATCCCAAAATACAATTTCCAAAGATAAACTTTGTAGGCCTTCTGCACGCCATATTTTTGTTGTGAGTCTCACGAATTGTTTTTTTAATACCTTTTTTAGCCAAATTTAAATTTTGAGCAACTTTAAGCTTTCCAGGCCATTTCTATCCTTGATGTTTGAATTCCTCGCCCTCCAAAATGGCCAGGTACCAATTTTCAGAAGTGTAGATGTTGTAGAATAGATTTTATGACAAAATAAAAAGATTCAAAATAGCGGATATTTAGACGAAAACCGAAATTGAGCAAATCTTCAAACGATCATATCTCGACAACCGCTTGGACTTATGAACTCAAATTTTGGGATTTTTCATATCTTCTGGTGTATTATTGATTTTAATTTTCATGGTGTCATGGTCTGGATGGATTCACATAGAATTACTCAGTTGGGAGTTTAGCTGAACCGTACTTCATCTTGTCAAGAGATCGCCAGGTCTGAGCAGCTTCCTGTGGTCTGCTGCTCAAGGGCCAATTTCAAGCATATTTATGGAGAACCCCTAGTAAAGGGCTACGCATGGTGTCCGATAGGGTTTTGGCAAATAACCCCAAGGTTATATTCAAAATCAGCTGGATAACACTTTTGCCCAGTCTCCACTTTGGTGTGAGGTCCAATTTACAATGTAAATCTTTTTACACTTTTAGTGGGGGGTTTGATTTACAAAGTATTTTGGAAAATTGGTCCCTTATTTTGTGTCTAGCAAAATTCACACTTACATAAAAATTCACTATTACTTTAATTCACCAAATGTCTGCCTGTACGTCTGTCTTAGGACGACTAGAGCTATGGCCACCAAATTGTTTGTGGTTACTAATAGGACCTTTTAGCATGTTTTACTAATAATGAAGGGCCTGCTTTCGCGCTCTACTCGATAATACTGATCGGATTTCCACATATGTATCCATCTATATAATATTAAGTCTGATTCCGTTTATCTGTATTTAACTTCTAAGTAGCCAGAGGTATAGAAATAATAGACCCCTAAAACAGTTCTGGTCTCTTATTAGTGCCAAAGGTCCCATTTAGGCCTACCGCAGGAACTGGCTGGAAAGCCCAACCTTATAGCAGGTATTTATTACTATAAAACAGCTATTGTCACCAAATTTGAGCCCAGAGAATGTTTTTAGCAAGTTAGTTTTTGAAAATCCATTCTCAAAATAAGTTTTCAGTGGTGGGTTTGATTTACAATGTAAATTCATGCTAAAAAAGGACATCATTTTTTGTGCCCACTTTTTCACCTGTCGACCTGCATGCTACTGAATATAAACAGTGGGGACTTTAGAAAGGAGGGGAGAGTAACAGGGAGAATGAATGTTTGCTGATTGGAATGGGGACTTTGTATCGTTCGTAGAGAGGAGCAAAAGGGAGAATGACTGTCTATTGGCTAGAGGAGCTGAGAAGACAAGAAAGAATGACTGTTTATTTACATCTAAAATTATTCCAAGATCATAAAAAAAAAAAAATTTTTTAAAAATAAAAATATAAAAAAAACTGTAAAATTAACAAATATCATTTTAAAAAAAAAAAAAATTAAATTAGACACTATCTGATTTCCATCTATCTATTCAATTAATTCTTTTTTTTGGACGGGCGGGTATTTAGTCTAGTTCATTCAATACAGAGGTTGCAACCTATGGCCCATGAGCCGGATCCGGTCTTCCACCCAAAATCATCCGGCCCGCAGTCCCTAAAAGAAATACTATGTGAATGCAGCCCGCAGTAGGAAAGTTCTTATGACGTCAGACCTTGCAGCAAAAGTGTCGAACAAAAAAAAAAAAAAAAAAAACACGGGTGGAAAAAGAAACAAGTCATATCAGTTTCTTTTCAACATCTCGATTTATCTGTGGTTATTCAATTTCTCTTGATTGGGTTGATTGGAGTCAAGTGGTCTCACTCCTCACGGTGTGCGAGTTCTAAATACAAAGAAGGGTTAGTCTTCCTCGGTCAACTCTAGTAACAAGTTGAACATGATCTGTGTGTAGTTAGTGTTTAAAACGTACTCACTATAGCAACTAACTTGCTTTGTGTCTGGTGTAGTGACTTGCCGCTCGCTGGGTTTGATGTGAGCCAGACGCCTAGTTACAGCGGCAGCGTAGGCAGCATGTGTTGCCAAATAGTCTTTCTTCTGCACACACGTGGTGTTTTGATCTCTTTAATTCCGTCAGTTGTTCTGTTCATCTACTGCCGCTCTTGTAACATTGCACCGTAATTTGGATTCCATGGAATAGGTAAGTTTGTGTGTGTCATATTGTGCCTGTATTTCTTGTCTTTTCAACTTTAGGGTGGTGTAGTTTATAATTAAACTGCAAGGAGTTATAGTGAGTGTCGAGTGTTCTAAGACAGTTTGGATAGAAAAATACTTTTTTACACAGCATTTCCACATGCCCGTATGCTTAATTTGCCAGGAAAATGTATCTGTGAATGAGGAATTCAACATCAAATGACATTATGCGACAAAGCATCCAAAATACAGCGAATTAAGAGGCCAAGCAAGGAAGGATGAAGTTCAGAAACTTAAACTAAGCCAAGAAAAAGAAAGTTTAGTATTCAAGAAACCAAGTATAGAAGTCAAAAAGAATACGCTAGCCAGCTATGTGGTGTCAAAATTAATAGCAGAAAAATTAAGTCCTTCACTGACAGAGATTTTATGAAAGAGTGTTTGATGGCAGTTGTAGACAATTTGTGTCCTGAAAAAAGGACTTTATTTTCAAATGTCAGTCTCTCTGCAAAATCAGTGACATGATGAATAGAAGAAATGTCAGCAAATGTAAAAAACCTTTTTAAAGAACTGCTGTCAAAAGTTTCAGTTCTTTTCAATAGTGCTTGACAAGAGTACAGATGTCAAAGACATGAACAAGGAGTTCATTCAACAAGTACCTATGAAGGGCACTACTACAGGAGCAAACATTTTTGAAGCATTGTGTCAAAGTGTCTTACAGACATGAAACTGGACTTAGAAAGTTTAATTTATGTAACAACCGATGGAGCGCTGACAATGGTTGGAGAAAAGAAAGGTGTCATCGCTCTGCTTCAAAAACACTTGGAAGCCCTCGGAATTGAACACAAAGTGAAGAAAATACATTGCATAATCCACCAGGAAGCACTATGTGCTAAATATTCTAATTTGAAGGAAGTGATGGACGTGCTGGTGAAGGCAGTAAACATGATCTTGTCGCAGGGATTGAACCATCAGCAATTTCAACAACTGTTGTCGCAAGCAGAGACCGGCTCTACTTCTGCGACATTCGCTGGCATAGTTGAGGGACAATGTTCAGAAGACTATATGCTCTTCGGGAAGAATTCGACAAGTATTCTTGAAAATAAGAATCTGAATGCCTCAGAATTTCACAATCATAAATCGCTTCCAAGTCTAGCATTTCTGGTGGATTTAGCATCACATCTGAACAAACTGAACAGCTCATACAATTCATACATACATTGTCGCTTTCGAAAGAAAACTATGATTGTGGGAATGTCAGCTGGACAAATCAAACTACACATATTTCCCAAATCTTCGGAGGCCAAACCAACAGATCCCCAAGTATTGGTCAATGTTTAACGTGACTTGAGGAACAAGTTTTCTTCCCACTGTACTGACCTTCAAACACACGCAGGCGATTTTAAGTTGTTTGCCAATCCATTTGACGTGGGAGTAGATACTGTGGAAAAAAATTTGCAAATGGAACTCAGTGAGTTGCAGTGCAATGATGTATTAGGATCAATATTCCACACGCAGAGGTTGAATCCATATTAGATTTTTACAGGCAATATATTTTTGGATCGAAAATGTATCCAACTCTGCTAGTACACTCTAAGAAAATGGCATCAATTTTCAGCAGTACGTATATGTGCGAACAACCCTTCACAAAAATTAACCATACAAAAAGCAGGTTGAGAACACAATTGACTGACGCTGATTTAGAAGACGTCCTGTATCTTACCTCATCCTGCTTGGTGCCTAATTTTGAAAGGCTTTCAAGCGACAAGCAGCATCAAGTTTCTCATCAATTGCTGTGTTCTGAATTGCTTAAAATAATAAACAATGTTCATATCTCATTAGTTTATTATTATATTATTACTTTCATTCATCAGAAAAACTAACTAAACATTGTCCATAGTTCAATATTTTTTTAATTATCTCTCATTTCATTATTCATATTTATTAGCTATATAGATAGATGCGGACCGTCATCCGCTCAAAGACATGGGCGCCGCCCCCAATGCGGAAAACGGTTGCCGACCCCTGATTTAATGTACCTTATATCGGTCAGTAGATACTATGCAGTAATTAGAGCGATGTAGGTTTCTACCAATTGTTCCCAGTTCCTCATCTTTTATGATTATAGTTTAGTAGGAGAAGGTGTAGCAATATTTGTCTCTACTTGACCATTCCCTCTCTAGGCTAGTCTTGAAAGTATTCACATTCTCTGCAGTGACTGTGGCTTCACTCAGACAGTTCCAGTTCGCTGTCACTCTAGCAGTGAAGAACTGGCCTCTAGTTTGTGTTTGGTGAAAGGTTCAACATGTGCTTGTTTGGGCAGATAGGGCAATGACTGAGTGTTGGTTGGTCAGCATGCGATAGGTTATCACATCAACTCTTCTGCGTCTGTATGCGAGAGTCGGTATACCAAGCTGTTGCAGTGGGTGGATGAGAGATTTGTACAGCATTGTGAATATTTCCTTGCTCATGAACTTGAATGTGTGCCACCCAGGCACCCCAGAACTTTGAGAGTATTTTGGTTTGTTGTCCACATGCACTCCAAAGTCTTTCTCCACTTCTGTCCCCCCAAGGGTGCGGTACTTGCCATGAGTTGTTTTCATGTGCTATTTTTTCTTGGGCTTATTTTTCCAAATATGCATGACCTTGCATTTTACAGGGTGTAATTTCATCTGCATTAAGTTGGCCCAGGTTTCTAGCTTTCCCAGGTGCGACATTAAAGCGGCTGTGGAGCTTTCTAGAGTTATACCTGAGTATATTTTTGTGTCATCAGCATACATCAAAATGAGGGTTTCAAGTTCAGAGGGAATATCATTCACATAGATGGTAAATAGGACTGGACCGGGGATAGAACCCTGAGGGATTCCGCTAACGACAGGTTTGAATTCTGATAGTTTGCCATTAGCACGGATTTGCTGCCTTCTGTTCGTTAGAAATCAGTTAATCCACTGTAATATTATATTTTTTTAATGTCTGCCTTGTGGCTGAGATGGTTGCGTATTTCCCAACGGTGCCAGAGGTTGATGTTCAAGCCCAGTTAAAGGCCACAATTTCGAATTGTGATTTACAAAACACTTAGAAAATATTAGAAGAGCTGATCAAGTTTGACACTTTGGTTATAAGATGAGAACGTTTTCAATGTGATTTGACTGTATCCAGAGTTAGAAGACTGCCATACGCCATTGCTTGCGAATGTTCTACACAACTTTACACAAGAAAAGACAATTCCAGGTGAGATGGAAGCACGTCATTTCAATTTTTTTTAGTTGTTTTTTATTACAACTTAACTCAAGCCTTCAATCTACCGCAGTGATTAACAGCACGGATTGGAAATAAAGCATAAGCTCTCAGCAAGACTTGAACTCGCGTTGCCTGAGGGAAGCCAGGTTTAACGCACCTGTTGCTATACCAACTTGGCATAAAATAAACGTAACTAAATATAAGTATTTTATATGTTCGAAATTTTCTAATTCAATTTATTTTATCCTCAAATTCCTATGGTTATTATTTGTTTACTTTTAATAAGGCCATTAATGTTGTCGAAATTTCATAACTAAAGTATACTGATGGGATAAAGAAAAAAAAGAGAGACCGACGTTGAAAATATGGAAAATTAAAAAAACTGGGAGGCACAAACATGACTCATTCGTGGAGCTGTTATCACGCTAATTTTCCCGTTTCTCATGTGTTCATTTTCCATAATGTTGACTAATACAAAACTTATGCATGCCATAATAAAGAATGTCCAATTCTGAATCTGTTGGTGTCTTATTTGTCACCATTTGACTTAAAAGGAATTTTACAGCGAATTTTCAATTCAATGTGTTTACAGTGCCCAAATTACGCTCTGACAGTTTTTTTACTGTGGTCGGAAAAAAAAAAGTGTCTATAAATAAATGATTGCTGTCACCTCTTTCGATGTATGTCTTTGGAACCAATATCACCTAGTAGAAAAATAGATGTTCTTTAGTTTCATATAAAATTTAAGCAAGTACACAATGTCTACATATTAAAAAAAAATGATGGCTTTTCAGTTTTATAGGGTGTTGAAAAGGCCATTTTTTGTAAGTGTTCAATTTGCCAAGAGTCCGCAAATGAATAAATAATCATAATTAGTGAACTAATAGGAGTAGAGACAAATGTGGTATCAAAATGTTCAGAATAACAAGACCTATAAGGGGAACCAGGCACCGATGTACAGGATCTTCCTGTAAAAACCCCATTGGAGTACCTAATAACTTATAGTAATAATACTGATTCTTTGTACAAGTATTCTTTTTCGGGAACAATGTAGAGAAGAGGAGATCCAGATTATTATTATTAAGTTCCAACAGTTCCATACACACGCCCACTCGATGTTAAAAACGGCGCATAAATAAAATAAAAAATTGTGCGCCGTTTTTAACATACAATTTACAATCAGTGTTGCCAATTTAACGCGTTTCGGCTATTTCTGACCATTTTTATCGTCTTTTTGGCAGCCAAACTGTTTACAATCGGGACCACATTCCCTACATTGTGCCCTTTTTTCTTAGACAAAACAGAGACGTAGTTTTAACTGACTAAAATGTAAAAACTCATTAATAATCTTTTTTGTGATATCCAATTGAGAAATTCCTATTTGAAAGCATGAGTTTCAAAGGACGACAACCATAATTGCTGGAAAAAAATTTACATTGGGCTTGGTCAGGTCATGTGACCATAATTATTTGTCGAAAAAAAAGCTAAAAGCAAGTCCGATCGAATAGAGTGGTTACAATTTCTATTCTGTTTTTTTGCTGGATACATGGACAACAGTACACAAAACAAATTCACATTTAATGCAAATAAAGTTGTAAAAAATTTTTTTTTAAATATGCTAGTGACAACCCATATTTTAAAAAATGTGATTTCAATTAAACAAGAAGTTCTCTTTACTTTAAATTTAAGATTCGTAAGTTCAGTCAAAGACAAAAACCCTATTAAAACAAATCAGGAAAAAGGTTTTGTGCTTTCAATCAATAAGTATGTTTTAAAAATAAAATTTCTTTAGGTTTTAGGGGATTTTGTTTACAATATAAGTATAATGCTGGACTGGACCCTTATTTTCCGTCCGTCGTACGAAACTAAGGCTTTGAAGTATTTGGTTTACTTCCGTTGTGACCCCCCCCCCCCCGGGCAGATTTTTAATTTTTGAAAATAATTAATACCGTACAGTTCCGGGTTTATACAAGACACGTACGGAATAAAACGGATATTTAATCTGAAAATAAGATATGCTTTTTGTTAGTTGTTTAGCAGGTTTTTTTTCGCCAGAAATGGTTTTTGTTCTTGTGCTTTTTTCAATCCATAAGAGCTTCGTTTGCGGGCCTACGCGGGTCGGGGCCTGTCCGGGAGCTGCACGGGTGTGGTGTAAAAAGCATATCTTACTTTCAGATTAAATAAGTATATATATTATTCCGTACGTCTACTTTGCATTTTTGTAGGTTTTGTTTTCATCCATCCGTTATTCAATTCAATGCATAAAAAAGTATAAACTATAATGAAAATGAAGAAATAAAGTCGATATTTTTGCCCCGGAAAGAAAATTCACAACGGAAGTAACCGAAATACTTCAAAGTTGTAGTTTCGTATGACGGTCTTACGGCTGTACGACGGACTGAAAGTAAGGGTCCAGTTCACTCAGCATTATAGTTACATGGTAAATACACCCCCCC
>VCCN01000258.1:5836078-5853651 GCA_006491835.1 Architeuthis dux | reverse complement strand
ATATATATATATCATACTGATTGTAAATTTAAGAAAAAATGAGTTTTATAAAATTATCAAAGAAAGAAAATACTAAAAATATTTGATGATATATAGTTTATATTTTACTGATACATACCCTGGTGGCATCTAGCAACACATTTGTGGTTGCGACAGGACAACAGTCTCCCACACACCTGTTCACATGTAGGACAGGCTCCTTCACAACACTACAAAAATAAAATGTAAAATCAGCAGAATGCAAAATGTGTTAAAAAAGATCATTTTTATGTATTTGTTATGGACTTTAAAATAGGATGCATTTTTTTTCTTACACCAATAGTTTAAAAAAAGAGAGATCATATTCTATCATCATCAGTTTTTGTAGTTTAAGCTATAAGCTTTTTTATTGGGTGGCCAAAAAATGTTCATTAAGTTTATTAAGTAAAAATAAAATAACATTTTTTATTAATCAGAAGCATGGCATCTTTTTGTATACATTCACTATTCACCTTCTTTAAACTAGTACTGGTTTCTTTCGGTACCTTCATATATTGGGTTAGCCAAAAAGGTTGTTTAGTTTATTAAGTAAAAATAAAAGACAATTGTTTTTATTTTTGACATTAACTTTATTGAACATATTTATTGTTTTGTTCCACTATCTTCTGCCATCTTTCAGGTAACTTCATGATTCCATCCTCCCAGAACGTTTTATCTTTCTCAGCAGAACTGCTTGACATGCCTTCCGCAATCTTCCAGAGAACTGAAATTTTTTTTCACTAAGAGAATTTTTGTAAAGACTGGAATAGATGACAATCTGAAGGAGCAATACCTGGCGAATAGAGCAGATGTGAGAAAACTTCCCAACAAAGCTGTAACAATCTTTTCCTGATAGAATAGTATGCCCTTTCTATTAAGTAATTCTGCACCCTTTTCAGCAATTGCTGCTTTCAATTGATTTAATTGGGAGCAGTACTTGTTCAAATCGTTTGGTTCTCTGGAAGGAGATCTTAGGAGAGGACACTTTTCTTCCAATTCAAACATATATGCAGCATCACCATCTTTGGATGAAAACTGGCCATTGGTACAGCTAGTGGTTGTTCATTTTGCTTGCCACACAATCTCTTGTATTTTAGGTTGTTTTAAAGCAAGGTTTCTCAACCTTTTTGGCGTCATGCACACTTTCACATGGAAAATTTTTCCTCACCTGTATAGTGAATATTCAAAAGGATATCAAAAACAATAAAAAACAGCTGATGTGTTACAAGATTCTTTAATGAAAGTAATGTAAAGTAGTAACATCCAATGTTTGGCACACACATACCGTTTTGGGATATTATCAATGAGCCCTGTGTCTGGTGAGTCATTAATGATTAGTCATCATTAACCGTGTACTGTTAATATGAAGTGCGAGTAGTACATGTGTATGGGTTTCCATACCTATAACCGGAACCATATGATACGGCCAGAAGTAGTCTGGGTGACCATACTATAAAAGCTGATGATATACGACGCCATATTGTAATCGATTCTTTTAGTAAATAAAGCTTGGCTTGCAGCCTCCAAGTTCATACAGTGTTCATTTTATTACAATTTATTTAACTAAATATAAAATTCAAGTATGGAGACGGCATGGACATTGACCCCAGTTTACCAACAGCTGCCAGGGATTACCGACATTGGCAAACCATCCCCCTGAACTACTTTGAGGATTACCAGGACAGAATACTGAGCAAATACTGGGCCCTGTTAAGCTGCGTGAGCTCGGGTGTTTTCGAATATATTGAAGGATGTGCTAATTTCAACACTACTATCTTGAAATTAGACAGCTTATTTATTGAAACCCCCAACAAGGTTCTTGTGAAGCATGTAATGGCTACCAGGTAGCAGAAGCCAGGAGAATCCCTGGGTGACTTTTTCAGAGAGTTGGAGAAGTTGAAGAGAAACTTCCAGGACCATAGTGCGGAGGGGTGTGGCAATGAGGCAATGAGTGATGCGTTCATTGCTGATAGCACCTCCTAGAGAACAAAACTCTGGACCTACAAACGGCTTACAACCAGGCCTCTGCATTAGACTTAGCTCAGAGCAATAACAATATATACGCAACTCCGGAGTTCCACATGGCTGCAGTAGTGAACCCTGGACCACCAGAGGTGTGTGATAAGGATTCATTTAACCCTCTAATTGCTCTTAATGAACCAGTTGTGGCTGCCAACATGAGATGTGAATATTTCTTCTGTGGTTTCTCCTACCATTCACGAGATAGCTGTCCAGCCCGTGAGGCTACTTGCAAAAAATGTTCCAAGAAGGTACCCGTGTGTGCAAGTCTAAGTCATCATCAAGTCAATGGCAACACTTACGGGACTCGTTTAAGCTGCAAGCCATGTGACTGTGAATGGAAAATGGTTGGTTGCACTTCTGGATTCTTGATAAAAGGTACACTGCCTTTGAAGCCAATGGCTGTTTATATTAGTTCTGCAGGATTCTGTTTGGAGTCACGAATGGGGTAGCTGCCTTCCAGCGGGCTATGGATGGAATAGTGAGAGAAGAAAAGCTGCACAGCGCTTTCCTGTATCTTGACAATATAACTATTGCAGGACATACGCAGGAAGAGCATGACCAAAATGTGAAGGAATTCCTGGAGGCCACCAGTTGGAGAATACTGATACTTAACCAGTCAAAAACTGTGGTGTCAGTGCACTCTATCAACGTGCTGGGATACTGTGTTGGAATTTAAGATCATTAAGAAGGGCACTTGGGATGTTCGCGTATTACACAAAGTGGATCCATGAGTTCTCTGACAAAATTTAACCACTAATAAACACTAAGAAGTTCCCATTGGAAGAGAAGGCCCTGGAAGCCTTCAATTTACTAAAGAGAGAGCTGGAGGAAGCTTACCCTTTGAGGTAGAATGTGACGCGTCCGATGTTGCTATTTCCACCGTCCTCAACCAAAGTGGACATCCTGTGGCGTTCATGGTGGCTACAGGGAGTGAGCTAAACTACCACATTGTAGAGAAGGAGGTGACTGCTATTATTGAGGCAGTGTGTAAATGTTTCACGTAATACGTTTTTACTCACTATAGTTGAGGAATACTCGCTTTTCCCGTTTGCGTTTCCTAAAATGCATACAACAACAGTGATCAGATGTCTAGTCCTGTTATTTAGCCTAGGTGGAATGCCAAATTATATACACTCTGATCAAGGCAAGTCTTTCATGTCTAAAGATCTGAAAGATTATCTCTCCCAGAAGGGGGTTACCACTATTAATATCACTCTGTATCACCCAACCGGGAACGCACAGGTAGAGAGTTTCAATGGCATCATATAGAAGGCTTTGCATTCCAGTGTCGCTCATCCCATGGAAATTCACTTCCTTGGAGTCTTACAGTGTTTGTTTTATTACAAACCACAAGGTTACTTCTACTTTTAGATAACAAGGTACTGACATGGCTGTAACCAGCTTTTACCAAATAGGATGTTGGGAAGGCAAGACAACTTTAAGTGCTTCCATAGATTGGAGTAAGAATTCAATATACTTATCACATTGTGACATCATTGTAACTCTATTCATGCATATCGTCTTCGCAATTGACTACTTGGACTTCAAACAGGTTGCTATAACTAACTGGAACAGACAATGCAATAATATCTTGGAACGACTGTACCATGTCATCATGCAATGATTGCAAATAGTCATGATAGGTAATTATATCCTCATCTTTCAAGCTATCCAATCATGGGAATTGGTGGAGTTGACGTCTGGAAATGTTCATCTTATATAGTGCCTATTTAGAAATGAAGGCAGTGATGGACACCTTACAGTCAACAAGTGTTTTTTGCTTTCCTTGCAATAACGTATTAAGATCATTAAGTTTGGTGAATATGTCATGTTTTGCAGCAATCAGAGAAGTGGATAGTGGAGTGATTTTATCAAACAATTTGACAAAACGAACAACACAGTTGCCTTTTGACAACCATCATACTTCAGTATGGTACAAAATAGTCATCATTATTATCAAGGCACAGTTGATGGAAAATTCGATCAGACAAAGAACTCGATTTTAGTTTGTTCACCATTCTGATAACTAACTGCAGTACACCATTGAGCCTACCATTGATATTTTTGCCACTAAATGCTGTCGATGAGCCAAGCAGTGAACTCTTAAAACAGGATGCAATATTTCAAGTTTTAGGAGAGATGAGAAACCTCTCTTATCTACATACCATAGCAGGCACAACAGCAGATGTGCAAGAAACAATATTGGTCAATGGGATGCTCATTAAAAAATAGCTTAAATAATTCTAAAATAGACATAATTTTTGAGTCAAGCAGCAATTGATCAGTGAACAACATTTCCTCACAGGGTTTAAGATTTTCATTGAAAAACCGAACATATATCATCATCAAGCACTGACTGTCCACAACTGTTGACTCATCCACTTGTATGGAAAATTCAGAACTGGAGAATATGAATGAGTTGATGTTTGATGTCAGTAGCCATTTCATCTATACGCTGAGTAATTGTGTCATTACTAAGAGGAATTGTCTGGATAATGGTGTCAGGCTTCTTCAATAACAGGTTGAAGTAATGTTTATAGTGTGGGACTTACCAGCCTTTGTGATGAGTAAAGCAATATTGTACAATGTTATCTTGCTGTGCAGTTGCCTTCGGAAGTACAGAGATCAATGTTTTCAACTTTTTGATTGAGGCCTTAGGTTGCAAGAAATATGATAAAGGTTTGTCCTTCTGGTCAGCATGCTTACAATGTAAATGATATTTCAAACGTGAAGGTTTCATGGCTTTGTTGCTAAAAGTTTGGTTGCACAAAAGACACATAGGTAATTGTCTGTTCCAAGGAGAAGCAATAAACCCATAAGATAAATAATCAATGCTGTATTGTTGACAAATTTTCTTCAATGGAGGCATCAAATATTTAAAAATCGTACAATAATTAGTGAAAATAGCAGGAACAATAGCTAACAAAGTTTTAATAATTGTCTGTGTATTCAAAAGCCAATTGAAATATATCATTCATAAATTACATGAGAGATTTGCATGTTGTGAAAACATAAGATGTAAGCATCGCTTCATGTTCACTAAGTTATATTCAAGGCCCATCTACAATAATCCACAAATACGAGAATACAACAGTCTTGCAATCACTCAGCGACCCTGTACAATCCAACAATTACAAATGGCAGTCTCTTTATATGAGCATGCGTAACTGTGAACAGGGCCCATAACACTTACTGGTAATATTTCAAGAGTGTTACACATGTATATGTACCACGTACCTACCTACAGAGAGTGCAGACCCAGTCAGAGAGAGGGGCCAGTTGGCATGGGATCATGATTTGGGGCCTACTCCAGAGTTTATAAATTGTTCTAGTTCTTTTATTGGAATTTGTTACTTGTGAGTACATCATATACACTACATGTGCATGTATATACACACATACATAAATCATATGTATTTAGCACTCATTACAAAAATACTTAATGAGCAGGTTGCAATGGGAGCTACATTTCCCATGTAGCCTGGGCCTATTACCAGCTCTGGCTGACCCTGGGAGAGTGTAGTACAGATGTATGGACACCCTTCACAATCATTTACACATTTCTCTACACACCTACATAATGTGCAATATCACAGTGCTGCTTGGTAAATTAATAATAGAAAATGTTGCTGTTGACTTTAATACTTAAAATCCTATACCTCCCACCAAAATTTCAAAACGCCCACCATTTTCTGCACAGGTTCTCACCACCCACTGGAGGGCGATATCTTCCAGGTTGAGAAACCCTGTTTTAAAGTATCCATTTTTCATCGCCTATCACAATTTCTTTCAAAAATAGAACATTTTTAATACAACCAAGTAGTTGCACACAAAAATATGGTCCAGCCGGTCTTTTTTGCTTATGTGAAAGCCACACAGGGTGCAAATGATTTTCTGTACTTGATTTGTATATTTTGAGTATATTGGCTCCCAAGTAATGTCTTGATTTGATTGTTATCAACCTCAAACTGGTCTACCTAACTGTGGAGGATTGTTCACTGAGAAATCTTGAGCACAATATTTTGCAAACCACTTTTGACGTTTTATAATTTCACAATACCTTACCTTCTCCATAAACTGCACAAATCTTCTTTTGCATGGGAGATCCATTTTAAAAATAATTACTTAAAATAAAAAAAAAAGCATAATATGCCTATCAATGTTAGAATCAATAAACAAAAATGTGCCAATTTTGAAAATTAAACAAAAGTCACAAAATGATGAAAAGCAAACTTTTGGAACTAAACGCTATTAATGCCAAATAACAAAAAATAAACAATTAACTTTTTGGCCAACCTAATTTATGGACTTTTGAGGAGAATTTATTTGTAAAGTCAAATGCCTTTCCAACATCAGTCAACTTTTACAAGTTTGAGAACCAGTTTTGTTTTTTGCTAATCTATACAAATAATATTCTTTTTTATTTAATATGGTAATGTGCAATGTTTATAAAAAAATGTTGAGTTACCTTGCGTCTACATTGATGTCGGGTACAGTCCCTTAGCTTCTGACATTTTACTTCACAAATGTAGTCTTTGCAGCAAGGCACTTCTTTTTGTCTTTGACCACAGCGGCATTTCTTAACTAGTGTCTGACGACACTGGTGTCATTTTCACAAACAAATAATGAAAAATTGGAATGAATGAATAAGTTTTCTCTTTATAATCTGGTCATAAGCAAAATAATTCAAACTTATTATAATATATCATTTTTAACTCTTCATATATTATTATTACTTAGACAATAACTCAAGTTAAAAAAAAAGTAATTCATAAATAAACAGAATATCTTATTTTTTCTCATTTTAATTTGCAACTGTAACATTTTCAGTAAATTCTTATAGAAACTATTTTAAGCCTCATTAAAATACTAAAACTAAAGATTTAACTTTTTAAATCATTTTGAAAATCCAAATTTAAAATATGAGTTGTGCTTACAATATCACATTGTCCTGTGTGGCACCTTTGTTGGCACTGATGAACTCCACAAGCTAAGTCTTTTCCGCAGGTATCACCACAATTAGGAATGTCTTTAGTGCAAGGCAACTGTACACCTGTCAAAAATGATAAGCATATTGAGAAAACTGCATATACAATAGTTGTTTCAATATAACAACACACACATTTGTGTATGTGTAACAAGAACAATATAGAGCACACTGAACAGATTCATTGCTGCTCTTCTAACCTTCATCAGCCAGAAGCTATGATCATGGACAGGGGATAACCTTGGGAACATTTGTATAGTCAGCCATCACTGCATACCATGACAGGAAGGTGTTAGAGTGTCCACTCCACTCCTGACAAACTATCTATGACATGCACAAAATACCATTATATAATAATCATTACAGCACAAAATATATTAAAAGACAATATAAAAAGCTGAAATTACTCACTGCTCACTGTCATTTCAAACATGATAATTTATATGAGCTTGTAGGTTAATTCCTCAGTATCTTGAAAAAAATAAGACTGGATACTAACTAGAAACCTATCAGGTAATGTTAACAAATGAAGCAGCCCTTCAAGCCCTAGCACTCCTGTTCTTTGGGGCTTCCGCAACAAGCACCCTCTACATCAAGCAGTATACCCCCCCCCTACACCAGACCAAAACCGTTGGTGAAAAAAATAAAGAGAGGAAAGTGCTATTTGGGTAGACACACAACTCAGTTTCTACTACCTATGATAAGGACTAACTACTGAGGACCCCTCGTAGATGAAGATACAACATGACCGCCCAACCAGCAGAAGACCTGCTACTGATCTGTCAAGTTTTCTTTCCTTTCCTGGATGTCTTTTGGCCAGGTGCCAAAAAACTGAATGTCCA
Organism: Architeuthis dux; assembly: GCA_006491835.1. Lineage (NCBI taxonomy): Eukaryota > Metazoa > Mollusca > Cephalopoda > Oegopsida > Architeuthidae > Architeuthis > Architeuthis dux. The sequence goes on along the minus strand of VCCN01000258.1, from coordinate 5,845,782 downwards.
GTTCCAGGGAGTCACCCCCCCCCCCCCGGCTGCACCATCCCGTTGCTCTTAAAGGAGTCGGGTCAGAGTTAATCCCTGATGCCTGGGACAGGCCCAAAGGGAACTAAACAATTTATACGAGCCAGGGTCCCCACACTAAAATCGACCTCATGGGGAGGTAGATAAATACCTTGCTTCAATACCAACTGACAGGCTAGCATTGAAAGAAGGACCAGTGACAAAATACAATCAAGTTAGCTCAATCAATCCACCAACCTAACAAGCTTAACGTCTGCTATAAAGAACAACCATGCTGATTTTGCCACTGAAACAATTCCCACCCAGTCTCTTGTGACCAGGGCCTATGAGAGGGGAACATTGTACATCTAAAATGAACAATTTAAAAAATTTTAGGCTATACTCTTTCTGGAAGAAGTTTTGGACAACTAGAAACTTTCCTTGAAGTGCTGTTCCATGTAAAAATATCTGAATGAGCATTCAGAAAAATGCAGAGGGAATCAAACAAAATCTAATGATTAGTTTAAAAAAGAACACTTCATGATTTTAAAATAACTGGAACACACACACACACACAGTATGACAACTAAGTAAGTGGAGATTATATTAAATAAGAATTATTCAGATGAAGTCAGGATAGAATAAGTGAATAATTCATAACATCCAATTTTAAAGACTGGCCAGATCAGTGATATATAATACAAAATTACAACTAATAGTTTAAAATCAGTAGATTTCTTTCAGACTTACTCATCTTGCCACATGGACACTTCCTTGGGCCACTTCGAGGACAATGACCACACCTACCAGCATGACACAGCTGTTCACATGTATGATTCCCGCAGCTCAATAATTTGCCACAAATCTGGGGGGAAAAAAAAGAATTCCCTGTGAAAACCCTAAAAACTTCAATCTCAATGATAATTAAAAATGAGTAAAATGAAAATAGTTATGTAAAGATTAGGATAAAATTTCATTATTATTTACTTGTTCTAGCAAAGTGTATATGAATGAGAATTTTAGCTAATAAAAGCTAAGTCCTTACTATTGCACCACAAATTCTAATAAAAATGGAATTTGAAGCGATAATACTTTTGAAAATTGTGGGTGTATCAGTAAAAACTTTGAGATGTTTTTTTATATTGTCTAAAGAATTTAAGAGAATTTTGCAAAGAACAGAATAAATGATAATCTGAAGGTAAAATGTCTACTGAATAAAGTGAGTGGCCTTAGGACATCTCAGCAAACCTCCAGCACTTTTTGAGCACAGTTTAAATGAAGTCAGGCATTTATGATGTAAAAGCTCATAATACAGCATTCCTTGCTAACTGCACCATTTTCATTAAATGAAAGTTGTTTTTTTAGAAGTGGTTAGTGGTACTTCATGGCTAATCCAGATTTTTTTCTTTGGATATTAACAATTCTATTCGCTTAACAATTAGTATAGAATGTAAGTTAAAAAAGGTGGATAGTGGATAGAGAAAGTTTTATGCTCTGGAATGAACCAAGAAAGTACAATTATAGAATTCTCCTTAACAAATAAAAAGAAATTCTAATGGAAATTATTTTATTTTATTTACTTTGTCACACTGCCACTGTGGAGTTGCACAAAGTCGGGTACTAATTTTATTACCACAGAAACACTTCTGTTGACTCGTCCTGGTACAGGGAAGGCAATCTTCTGAAAAAGAAAAATCAAAGAATTTACTAAATTTGTGAGTGTATATATTTTTAAAATATTCTGAAACATGGTTGTCAATAGGTGTATGAACTAAAAGTGTTAGAAAACAATACTTAGTTGATATAACTATTTCCTCTTATAAAGTACTAGTTAATACCAGTGAAAAAATTTCACGGATATATTTTAGTTTCTTTGAAATGATATTCAGAGAAAAAGAAAATAGTGAATTTGTTTCAGTTAAAGAATCTATAGTTTCAAATGGTGGGTAGGAGGTATTTTTATCAGCAAAATTTTACCCTTGAGTGGAAGAATCAAGTGTTATGGACAGAAAAACAAAATTGTCACACTGTTCATTATATAAGTGATGAATTGATATCAACACCATCTATACTGGGAGATCCAATGATGATCGAACCCACAATGGCCAGCAAGATTAGCTTTTGATCTTTGCTATACAATGTGCATTCTGATCTGTTTTTCTTTTCATATTATTTATTATTAACATAGCAGTTTTAAATCAGACCATCAGTAATGGTAGATCCAATGAGGATTAGACACACTAATAACAGCCAGCAGGTTTATCTTGCTGATCATTGCTATATGACATGCGTCCTGATCTATTTTTTCTTTTGTTATGATCTACTCGTTAATCCCAGTGAAAATAATTCACGGATATAAGTGATATGACTGATAACAGAAGAGACTTACATATTGTGTGGATTATCTACCATTTTATCATAAATGGATACACTTTATTTTTTGAAGTACCTACATAATTACATTCAAATTATACACTCCCTTTTTCACAGAGCAATTTGTAACTACAAATGAGTCAAAGATCAAAACATGTATAGTTCCTCAATAACTAGATTTTTCAACTTCTGGAAAATGCCAAAAGTTCCATCAGCAAATCTTGGCTTTTAAGAATATGGCCGATGGACTAGCTTCTGAAAGGCGATACAATAATGAAGAAAGAGTATGCTACCATTTTAAACAGACTGTGTGAAAATGTACAATTTAAACATCCTTGAAATTTTACAAAAAGTGTATTGTATCTAGATAGTATTTCTGCTCATACATTAAGACAGTGGTGAGAAAAATGTATTTACACACTTGAAAATTGTTTATTTTAATGCATTTCCACAGAATAAACTTGCCTGCAATTAATACAGGTAATATATTTTTGTGTGAAACTTGTGAATATGAAGAGAAAAAAATAGTTTCTTAATATACAGAGCAGAAGAGGAAAACAGAAGTAACCATCAAAAAATGTACTTGGACACATGAATCTAACCTTAATATCCAGTTGCCAAACTTTTATTTGCAATTACCGCCCAGCGATATTTTCATAAAACTTAACCAACTCTTTGCAGCATTCTTGTGAAATCTTCACACATTGCAAACACCTTTCAAGCCCTCAGGATTTCTTGTATTCATTTGATGATTAAACTTCTTCAAACTTTGCCATAAATTTTCAATGGCATTTAAATAAGGAGATTGACTGAGTTACTGGAGCACATCTACATTGTCCCTTGCAAACAATTCTCAAGTTGCTTTTGCAGTATCTAAAAAACCATTGTCATGTGGGAAGAGTCCAATACTTTCTATCTTCAACCATTGTGGCAAAAAGAATAAGTGACCATCCAATATATGTCAATACAGTAATGGTTCAATCAATCACATGAAATGCTCCAGTGCCATTTCAAAAACTGCACCCCAATGCCATACATCATTATAAGCCCATCCTGCTTTGAGTATGATATTTCTTGGACCATAGGCACAACCATTTTAGCAATGAAACTGTATTTCAAAGCATCGGAATGTTGTTTAATTTATTCTTTTGTTGTGTAGTGAGCTCCTTAACTTTAACTATAATGACCATCTTGTTGAAAGAAGTTGATACTGCAAATGACTTCAGTTGAATCATATTCAATTCTTTTTTTCATATTCTTTTATTTCACATCACAAAATATATTATCCAAGCAAATTTATGTTGTGAAATTATATTAAACATTTTTGAAATGTCCAAATACTCCCCTAGATGTCATAGCTGCACTTGACAACTATGGCTTGAACATCCTGATCATACATTGAACTCTCTTAATTTAGCATTGTCTGACTTTCATCTCTTTGGGAACATGAAAAACTATACTCATAATACATTTTTCTCTTCTTCAGGAGTTCTTTGACTTCTTTTAGAAGTAATGCTTTTCCAGAGAGATCCAGTCACTGCTGCATGGTTCAAAGGATTATCAAAAATAAGCCTCAATTTCCAATATTAAGTTTATCTTTGACAGATGACTTTTTAATCAACCCTTATATTGCCAGAAAAATGTGTCAATGTTTTGAGTCTTTTCATGAGTAGAAACAATATCAGTCACCTGAAGTAGTCACATGTTTTTTCCAAGGACTATACATGTCAAGATAATGATTTGGAGTATCTGATCATCTATCTCCTATGTGCCCATCTGATACAAATAACTGCATCATTGATCTCTTCATACTTTAAGTCCCCGTCTCTCAAATATGTCCCTGTTTGACCCCAAGTACTCATTTTAAACAGAGGCTGAACATTAGATTTTTCTTTTTTAAGTCAGTAAATGGCAGGGGGAATTTTCATAAAACATTAATTTATTCTAGTTTTCTGCTTGTATACATATGGATTTTAGGCTGCCATTTCCAGTGCTATTTTTTGTTACATGTAAGGGGGAGAAATAAATTTGATAAAATGATATTACAAAGCAGAAATATTTACATATAAAGAAGGGATGGTTACAACCAAAGTAGGTTATAACTAATTTTTGTAATATTTAACTTAGTCTATAGGGCAAATAACAGCAATGCTGCTTGTTAACAGACTAATGGGGACAGGAGTTGTATCTGTTATTACAGTGAAGTGTGCATTACAAAGTATTATTGCAAATTTAAGTTTCAATTTTATTTAGTTTCAGAAACTGCCTGATCAAAATTATTTGCATATCTAAGACATTTAAGCATAGAATTAAAAATGTGGCATATATGAAAAACAGCAGCAATGTATACTTTAATACAAACTAGCACCTATTGAAACATGATCAAACAAATAAAACAAACAGGTCTAATCTTTCATAAAATCACATAAAAATGCCTATTTACTTTTCAATTTGAATTCAGGTTCATTATATGACAACTAAATGAAAAATCAAAGAATTCTAATTTCTTAGTTATGAGAAATCAACAACTTATTACTTAATAAAACAAACTAATCATTCATTATAGTTACTAAGCTTTTTTAACAAACTGAGCTATTTTAATATTTCCATTACACAGAACATTCACATGATGGATTTCTCTAACAGTGGTCACATTTCATCATCCCCACACCATCACTACTAATCTTGAAAATACAATTATTTATTGCCTTCGGTAAGTCCATGTTGTTTTTTTACTGGCTGTAGAGATGCCATATCTTCTGCTATAAGAAATAAAATATTCAGTAAACATGGATAAAAAAATATTTTAAAGTATCTTTAAGCAATGGATGAATGTTATCTGTGCTAAATCTTTTATGGTTTAATTTTATTTACATATATCATATCTACTGACCATTCTTTTTTTAAACAAGAAAAAGAAAAAGACTGTTCAAAATCTGTGACGTCGTTTACACAATTTTTGATAGCATTTGGCGACATTTGTTTCTAATTGATTTTTTTTTAAAAACTAGAATATGTAAAGCTGTTAAGGAGATTTTTAAAAGAAGACTCTGAAATGGACACTGACTGGTTCTTCTCAAGGCTTGCTACATTTTTTTTGTATCCAAGTATGTACCTATTTGCGTTCCCCATAAATCCATGCTTACAATATGAGATATGTTAAAAAACAGACATTGATAATGGAAGAAAAAACACTTTTTCTGCTTACCTTGATGACAAGGCATGTGACATTGATGCTGTTTACAAGGCAACAAACGTTTGCATGGTTGACCACAGGACCAAGTTTTATCAGAGCAGCGTCTGATTTGGCTAGGCGCACGCTGACAGTAGCACAGAACTTCCACTGTTTTGGGACATGGAGGACATGGTCCTACACAAATAGACAAGAGCAGTATTATCACAATAATACACACATATATAATCAGACAATATTAAAGTTGAAAATAAACCTTGAGGGATCCATAGAGCAATATTATTTGAATTTCTTACATGAAACATTTGTCAATTATAGAGCACACTACATCTTTTAAAATGTTTTATATATTGAATAGATCAAAGAAATACTATAAGTTATATCATATTTTCTTTATTTTGCTATGTTTAGTTTAAGTAAATCTTTAATTATAACAATTCCAGAACTCAACGTGTGTATGAAAAAAAATTAAAGAAAGCTTGTCAAAAGGACACACTGTAATTTATTGCACAAGAAATAGCTTTTTGAAGGGTTTTTCAAACTATGGGTTGCAACAGTTTTTTGCTGCAACTGTCTAGGAAAGTATTTGTATTATATTATCACTTGAGAAGAAAACAGATCTTGCATAATAAATGAAGAAAATTTGCTCAATAGCTGGATATGGATGAGAAGCTGACATATAACTGAAATTATGTTTTCATGCCTGGAAGGTCATTTAGTGGAACAGGAGTGATTTGATACATCATAAGCTTCTTTTAAAGTAGCCAAACAATTAGTGCATATTGATAGGTAAATCCGCTTGGATGAGCACATTGAAAACCCAAACAGAAAGAGTGTCATTTTGTTAAATGACAATACCTGTCTTCATATTGCACAAATGATGTGAGTAAAATTGAATCAGTTGACAATGGAGACTTTATTGCACCTCACCCGACTCTTACAGATTACCATTTTTCAAGCGTCTAGACTACTTCCTTACAGGCAAGAACTTCATCAATCAGGATCAAATTGAAGAAGCCTTCATTGAATTTATTGGTTCTTTAAAATAAAGAATTCTTTAGGAAGTGAACTTATAATTTGTTGACAAGGTAGAAAAATGTTTAGAGTCCGAGGGGGAATATTTAGATTGAATACATTTTTTCTATCAGTTTTTTCAATTTTCACTTGGTTTAAATAAATTGAAATACAAGAAAAAAATTGGACAGGTCTCATTTTATTTATATATATCTCATTTTCAGCAAAATCTCAAGCAAAAATCTTACTGACAACTGGTGTTTTTCTTTCTTTTTTGTTTTTATTAATGTTTGAAAATTAAATATACGGGTAATTTAAATTCGCTTATATCATTAACTATTTTAATAAATCCCACAGTAAAATTCAAGGGACTTTAAATTCATGTAGCTAATGAAAAAACAAATGCATTAAAACAATGAAAGTACAATAGAATAAAAAATTAATCTTTCACCATAGGAAGATATCTACAGCAAACTAATGCTAATGATGAATGTGTTATGATGATTAAAACCTACCAGGATGACATAATAACAGACAGGTATGCCCACAAGAAGGTTGCAACTGTTTCCCACATGTCTGTCCACAAGAGTGAGGCACCAGCCAAGGATCAAATGTAGGATCTTCTACTTTACCACAAAAGCAGGTGTAACGAACGGGACAATCCTTTTGTTGATATTCAAATCTACATTTAGGACTGAAAAATGAATAATTTTCATGGATAAATGAATATCTAAATGAAGAGAAGCTATCTAGCAATCTATTGCTTAAATAATCTTTCTATATATAGCTAAAAAGGTATGGGTTAAGAATTTTATTTGTTTGTCTGTGCCCTATAAGTAGCCGAAACTGCGCATTTTAGCCAGTGATATTGAATCAAGGTACCCTAGAATGCGCTAATTTAAAAAGTGCAAAAGAAATCCGGGTGATTTACAATTGTTACATCATGTTTTGGGAGGGAGTTCTATTTACCATGTAACTATAATGCTGAACTAGATCCTTACTTTCCTTCCATCATACAAAACTATGGCTTTGATGTATTTCAATTACTTCCTTTTACTTAAATGAGAAATCATTTTTCCAAAAGATGACTTGGGGATGTTGGTTCTAATTACGATGTTAATATAGTGCTGGACTTGACCCGCACTTTCTGTGTCATTCAAAACGCTTTGATGTATTTGGATTACTTCTCTTTGTTTCATTGAGAAATCATTTGTCCAAAACATGAAATTTGGACTGCAGGATTATATTTACGATGTCACTATAATACTGAACTGGGCCTTCACTTTCCAGCCGTCATACAAAACTATGGCTTTTTGGTATTTCAGTTGATTACCTTTGCTTTATTGAGAAATCCTTTTGCCAAAACACAAAATTTGTTCTATTTACAATGTTAGTATAATGCTGAACTGGACCCTTACTTTCCAAGACACAAAATTTAGGTATTGAATCAAGATACCCCAAAAATGCACTAACTTAAAGAATGCAAAAAAAGTCTGTGTGATTTGCAGCTTAAAAATGATATTGGATGTTTGCATTCATGCTCACACCGATTAGTGACCCAATGGATCACAGGGTTGTCTAGTACTAACTAATATTAAAAACAAAACAAAACACCAGTAAGTATACCACCCCTGGCAAAAACTATGGAATCAGCACACATTGAAACTGTCACATGACGTCTTTTGGCAGCATGCCATGTTGAGGGTGATCAATTAAAAATTTGGTAAAAGTGACGATCAATGAATAAGTTACTTCTCTCGCCTCTTGTTGGGCAGTGATCACTAAAAAAATGTCTGAATTCTCGAAACACTAACAGACAAAAATTAAAGGATCAATTTAGCATAAACTTACACTGAAAATCTATTGGGGGGGGATAAAAAAAACATTTTCTAAACATAATAAGGAGTAAATGTTGAAATTTTCAGCCCTCTAGCTCCATTGGTGTGCGCTGTACGCATGATACATACATACATAGCCAGTCTGCCGGACCAGCTTAAAAACTGAAGAAACCTATTTTGACAGTTTTAGTGACAGTTTTGGTTGACAATTTTTGCTTAATAGCTGGACATTCTGGCTTCATAAAGTATACCTCAAACAAACTAGATTTAATTATTTTAATTAATGGCAAATTTTTTTCCAGATCCAGTAGAGGAAAAAAATATCGCAATTGCTCCTCCTCAGGCTTTTATGACGGCCTGAATTCTTTGAGGCATGGACTTCACTAATGAAAAACAATATTCTCCATCAAGCTGGTTTCAAGTTTCTCGAATAGTGGTTGACAGATCAACTTTGAAGGATAGAGCCTTGTCATGGACCACTTTTTAAATTTTCACCCTCAATTTTTAATTGGATTGAGATCCAAACTGTTTGCTGGCCATCTCATTGAGTTGATATTCCTTTCCTGAAGAAAAGCTTTAACACTTTTTGTTCTGTGGCAAAATGCATTATCATCCTGAAAAATGACTTCACCATCACCAAACCTATTTTCTATCAATTAATTGTTGAGGTAATGATTGCCATATCCACTGGTCCTTTACCTGACATATCATAAATCAGTGGGTAAATTTGCTTGGTTACTTCAAGCATTCATAGTTATAAGTTTCATTGGAATAGCACCAGACAAAAGTTTTAGCTTCATTGCCTTGGCCAATGCATATTCGTGATTGATCACTTTCTTCCCATCATCCACACTCCATGATTACTTTTCTTTAGCCAATTGTAACCTTGTTTTCTTCTGTTTAGGTGTTAGTGCCGGGTTTCATTTGGCTTTTCTGTATGTAAATCCCATTTCATTTGGCCGATTTCTTACAGTTCTGTCACAAACATTGACTCCTGTTTTCTATCCTGACATTTTGTGGTCTACCCATATGTTTTACTTTTATAACCTTCCCATTATGTTTATATTGGCACCAAATTTTAGAAACAGCTGACTTGGAACAACCAACATTTTTAGCCACACGCGGTGTTGGATTTCCTTCTCCAAGGAGTTTTAAAATCCTTTCCATTGTTGGAGCCATGTTTCCTTTCAATTAGCCAAGTCTAACAGCTTATTAAGGTTTGAAAGCACTCTCTTTTAACTGCAGACTAATTTGCATATTTAAACTTGTGCTGGTATTTGTTCTAGAAA
>VCCN01000258.1:5817462-5834885 GCA_006491835.1 Architeuthis dux | reverse complement strand
AATATTTAATGACGAAAATTAATGTTAGTAAAAAATCCACATAGAAAATGCAATGTGTACACACACACATACACGAATGAATGTCTTGGCTTTGTGGGTGGGATTGTCAGCACTGGCTAAACCACACCCTCCCTAACCATCAAACCCTATACACAGGAACAGGGAATAATAAAAAAAATAAGATAAAACACCCCACAAAAACAAAAACCTTAGTTTTATATAAACACAAGAGGAAAACAACTGTCCGTTGATCGTAATGACTGCGTGAAACTGATCAGTAGCAAAATTGGAAATATATATCGATCTATATATATATATATGTTTTTTTTAGCGTAACACTTTTCAATGAGCAAAACAACTTGTAATGTATTTTAAGTTTGTGTTCCCTCATGAAAATTACATCATTTAAAAATTGGCTGAGTCATTACATTTGATATAGAAAATATAATACAAATTTGCAGTTTTTAAATAAATTTAACATAAATTACTTAGTTCATTTTACTATCCATTTTCAAAATGCCAGTTTCTCAAATGCGAAGGCCCATAACTATAAAAGTTCACTGTTAAAATGAGTGGCTATAAATATGATATGATTGCTTTGTTTCATACCTTTTTGTTTTGGAGTGATAAAATACAATATATGTATTCTAATGATTTTACAAAAGAAAATTATATATGACTTAGCTTCAGTTCTCCCATATAATTTCCATTCAGTTGAAAGATGAAGAAAAATTAGGCTAACTATTTTAAGAGTGACCAGAATAAATCCAAAAGCTTAACACAAATTAATAAAACTCTATTATTCATTTAGATGTGGTTACTTTTTGTTAAATAACAATAGCAAAAGTTACAGAGGTGATTTAAAATGAATATTTTTAAAACAGTAGAAAGATAGATTAAAATGAAGGCTCAACTTACTGGATCTGTTTTTTTAATAGATTCAATGCAAACAAGACAGGCAGATATATTGGATCGGAATGAATGCAGCAAATCGTCCTGGGCTTTTGAAACCTGACTAGCCTCATTAATACCTGAAGATTGGAAATTTTAGTTCATTTACAAAATTAGATAATCTTGGCAAGAGTAAGATGAATCATTTTTTAAATAAATTCATGGATGAAGAAGACAAATGGTATATATTAAAGTAGTAAAAAACTGGAAATATATTTGTAGTCTTTTTTATATTTTAAAATATACGTTATATTTCCCCTTCCCTAAGGCATAAAACAGTTACAATATTTGTTACTCATGTATAAGAAGAAAATGAAAGGTAAGCAAGTTACTTTTTAAAGTTGCTTATATATCATAATTGAACTAAAATTATTTAAACATTTGTTCATATCTAGCTAACTAATAGTTTCACGAACATATCTGTAATAACAATTGAATACAAAGCAAATGAAGGAAAAATTAAACAAGAATAAAGTAAAATTATTATTACTGTAAGTTCCAGAGTAGCCTTTAAATACAGTTTCAAGAACATTAACAGCCAATTCTTCTTCAGAAGAGTCATCATCATCAGATGTAAAAGGGACAGATTGTAAATGTCTTTGCACAGATTCTTGCATCTGACAACTGGCTTCCTGAAACCGTTTGACAGCATTCTTTGCAGTTCCAATCGGCTGAGCACCTGTTAGTAAAAAATCAAAAATTTTATCTAAAAAAAGAAATGGTAATTTTTACTGTAAAAATAAAAAAAAGATTACAAATCAAATCTTGAATTTTCTTTTTAATTTTAAGATAAATTCCCAATTCTTTTTTTAATTAGGTATGGATTAAAATCAATTCTATTTATAATTTTTGTCTTTATTTGTTCCATACTTTCACTTTAGCTGGAAGATAAATTATAACATAATAGTTTAAGCATAATGTATCCAATCATTATTTATAATCAAGCAAACACACACTATACATATATATAACACTCTTAACTTCATTATTATTCACTGATTTACTGGCACTAGTTGTTATAGTTTCGGCACTTGTACACCCCGTCCTTCTTCAGGTGTCTGTCATAGTTGGTAACCATCTGGGAATTTCAAACTGAACCATTTATTCAATCCACAGGGGTAGTGTTCTCAATCTGCTGTCAATGCTAGAGGATATCTTGTATCAGTTGATTCTTCCTAGGAATTGAACTCACGATTGCCATGTTAGATATGCTTAACCAAAGCTTTTATCCACTAGGCCATGTGTCCTGTACGACAATTCAGTGGTGGAAATTTGCAGCCATAAACCTAATATCAGTTGTCTGCCTCTTCCACTGAACCAGAGCATATGCCTTTTTGCACACCTCTAATCAGGAGGTAGAATCTTTTTAGAGTCTTAAGCTTAAGGGCCTTTCTTAATTAAAAGCTCCTATATGGTGTCCATTTCTATGCTAGGCCTACTGAGGAGGTTAATAGAGCCTAGCATGCATGCTGATTCTTTCAATTGTCTCATCTTTTAGTGTTGTTCTTAATTATTCTGACTTCATTCCACTGGAGTTGGTGACCCCCACCCACTTTCGCTCCACACATGATCAGTGATGCCTGATTTCATTATCCCTCCTCCCCTCCTGTTTTACAGCTTTCTGATGTTCATCCAGTCTTACTTTTAGCATTGCCCCCTCCCCGGATCAGGCATTCTCACTGATGGGAAAGGGTTGGAAGTTAGAACTTTATAGTCAATAAATCATAATGGTGCTGTACAATTCTTTTATGTAACCCCCAACTTAATGTTCCCATATAAAAAGACTGTATTATTATTCGTGTCATCCTAGGATCAGGTCATGTGTCTATGTGTCAAGTGCACCATCTGACATCTGGATCATACAGTGGGTTGTACTTGCTTACACTACATATGGCAGCTCGAATGCCTATAGTGTAACAGGATTGTCACTGAATGGGTCTGGTTCATTTTCCTGGAGTTCATCTTCCCGAACATTGATTAGTCACTTTTTTTCCTAGTTTACAATTTGCAAAAATTTTTTTTTCTCTAAAATTACTGCGATGGGGGTATGTTAATATTTGTAACTGATGGGGAAAAAACATCTATTGTAAATGTGGTGTTTATGATAAGATTTAGTATTTACAATATATATTGTGTATAAGATTTATGAAGAAAAAAAGTATGTGTCTGTAATGTGATTTATGAAAGAAAAAAGGATATATTGTTATTGTTGATTGACTATCTACAATAAAATAAGTTTTACTTTTATTTTATTTCAGGTATTTGGATTAACATAGCTAATTGAATAGTTTAGCCGTGTAGAATCGTTGTTCATTGGACGGCGTAGATTATTTTAACATTTGTTGGCAAAAATTTATGAAATGAAGCAGCACTAACAATATAATTTATGTATTTATTTCTGTTTTTCTTTTATGAATTCTCTGATTTTTTTTTTTCACCATTGGTATTTTATTAAAAAATTTGAGATTCTTAAAAAAATGTAAATTTAAAAAAAAAATTAATCTTGCTTTTTTGAACAAGGTTTTAAAAATAAAAAAAAAAATCGCAAGTAATTGTTTGTGCTTTCACACCTGCTACCACTCAATGTTAAAAAATTCATAAACTTTTGCCAGAATATGTTAAAATAATTTACGCCATCCAATGAACAACGATTCCACGTGGTTAAACTATATAATTACCTATGTTAATCCAAATACCTGAAATAAAATTCATTTTATTGTAAATTCTCAACCAACAGCAACAATAAATCCTTTTTTTTTCCCAGTCATGTACAGACACATATGATCATATATAAAATCCTTTTATTTTCTTCATAAATCTTATACATGATATATATTGTAAATACTAAATCTTATATTAAATAAATGCCACGTTTACAATAGATGCCCCCCCCCCTCAATTATAAACATTAACATACCCCAGTCATTTTAGAAGAAAAAAAGTTAAATGTTTTTATGAAAAAAAGTGACCAATCAACCTTCGCAAGATGAACTTCAGGAAAATAATTGCCACCCATTCAGAATATACCCTGGGGCATCAGCTGCCACTTTTCTTGGGGTGGGGGCCCTGAAAAGTGGCAGCTGATGCCCATGCTGATAAACAGTAATTCAGTTTAGTGTCCATTGCTTCATGGTTAAATCAAACCTTCATAACTTTTCATGGTGGATTCAAGCCATACAATTTTAGTGCAATTAGCAATATATATGATATAATAAATATGATCAATCAACAAAACTCAAATATATCTAGGTAACATGTAATGGTAGATATTACAAACAATAATAACTGAACTTTTATTTTATCACAACAAAAAACTATAGAGAATAAGTTACAAAAGTCACTTTGATAAAATAAATCAATAAAAAAAATTATTTTTTGCAGAAAAATATTTTGGAATTATAAAACTATCATATACATACATTATAAAACTATCACATACATACCCCAGGCACTTTTAGTGCTGTGATGAACTGGTTGATCACTAGTAGAAGATTTTGATCTACAGGTAGCAGGAGTTTGCGGGTTTTCACCAGTTTCATTAAATTTTTTCCCAGGATGAGTTGCATTATTTTGACTGGTCACTCCTCTGCCTCTACCTCGACCATGCCTTCTTAGAAATGCAGGTTTTTTCTCCATAATATAAAGATACAGAAATTCATCTGAAAAGCAGGAGAAAAATTAATCTTTTATATCAACATTTGTCTTTTCATCATCTAGTTGAAATCAAATCTTTTAGTTGTCAACTGTTAGTCAGACTTAGTATTCATGAATTACTTTGAAATTTTAGTTATAGCAAACATTTATAAACAACAGTATAAAATTTAGTAATCTGCAAATAAAAGCTTTCCTGTAAATATTTTTGCTACATATTCATTGCTTTATTTGGTTTTAGCTGTAAGAACTTGACACTAAGATATCTAATTAATCAAATTCTTTAGGAAAATAATTAAATCTTTGCAATTTAAAGGTAGCAAACAACTGGGTTTTTAACAAAATTATAAATGTAACTAGACAAAAGAAAATAGTATTAAAAGAATATTGGTTAATTACTTGCTCATAGTCAAGTTCTTACAGTAAAAGAGAAAAGAGCTTGTATATACTTTCTAATGATGAATTTCAAAAGATGCTTCAAAATAAAGACCTATCCAAGGGTATTTTTGAAAAGTTATAATTTTTTTGTAAGAAAACAAATAGAAGTTTATAAATATCATATATTTTGTATTTTATGGCATGATATTTTATGACACTAGTTTTCAATGTAAAATAATAATCAGGAATTTGTAATCATTTTTAAAAAAAACCTGAGATAGAAAGTGACAATGTTATAACTGCATTCTAAAAAAACTAAAAGGTTGCACTACTTCTAAAAAATCCAGAGAGAACCATCTAATAATCAGGATGCTATCAACATTCTATGATAATTCTACTGCATCAATATCAACGGATTCCCATCCTTATATAACTGACACATCAAATTTATAATAAAAATCTCTGTTGCAATACTAACAACTATATTCTTATTCACACAGAAATGTATTATTCTTTAGTCAGCTTCCATGTAATCACTGAAAATACATGAAATCTATATAATACTAAAACACTGAGTCTGTTTGTCTGTTTGTGCCCTCTAAGCCAAAACAGTACATCATAGCCAGAGGGTCTGAATCAAGGTACCTCTATTATGCGCTAATTTACAGGGTAATTTGCAACATTTTAAGGGTTGGGGGGGGGGGTGTATTTACTATATAACTATAATGCTGAACTAGACCCTCAGTTTGTGTCCGCCAAGTGAGAATGCTGTGATGTCATAATAGAACTTCTATTCTGATCACTAGTGTACTGACAGGGGGGGGGGGTCTGCCCTGGGTGAAACCATCAGAGGGGTAACACCAAGATGACTGCCTAAAAAAATTTCATATAGTTTCTTTGTAATTCTTTTTTCTAATGAAACATCCCAATATAGTCCAGTCGAATTTCACCCCAAAAATGGTCAAATCTTGTTATTAACAAATTTGGTATGAAATGAAGCAGGATTTCATGTAGAATAACAGAAAAAAAACAAAGACATGAACCATTGGGGAAATTTTTTTATAAGCACAAATGTAAAAGGTGTAGTCCGGGGGGACAGCAAGGACTACCTGGCATGATCCTACATTTAGGGTACCAAAATGTTCCTTAAGATGTCCTCTTTCAGAAAAAAGATGTTCCCAAGAAAAAAGTTGGGATGATCTACTGCATTTGCAAAACATTCAAATCTTGAGTTTTTTTTCCTGTTATTCTACATAAAATGGTGCAACTTTTTATGCAAAATGCGCTAATGGTGTATTTACTCCCGAGTCCAACTCTAATTTGACTAGACTAAGTACTTATAACAAACGACATTATAATTTAACTTAAAAATTGTGAGTAGCCTTACATACATAAATTTTTAATTATAAAACGATTATTTATATATGTTAATCTCCTTCTGTCTTATAAAGAAGGTTCTAAGGACCAGCAACATTCAGTTCCTTTAGGCTTATTAGTGATCCTGTTGCCAATTGTCATTTCTAAAGACGTTACTGTTTTATAAGATATTGGAAATACAGATTTTATCACGTGTGCTGTTTTAATTCTAATTAAACAGGTAACAAAAAAAGTGCCGTCTGTATCTTTTGAGGTATGCAAAAAACTTCTATATAAGATTATAACTTTCAATACTACACTCTATACTAACGAAGAAGCTTTTTTATTTTTAACATATTCAGTGTTAGTGAGACAATTTACGTAGTGCAATGAAATTCAACTTAAAATTAGGGATCTAGGAGGAATAGTTTTGAAATTATGGCTGAATATGTCTGTATATCATTTGATGTATGTATTGAAAAAAAAGCAGGTACATTAAAAAAATAATTCCCCACAGATTTTATGCATATCTTCTGAGGTACGTATACCTGTAGTACAAAAAGATCACCAAAATTCTAGATATCCCGGGAAGAGAGCAATTTTGGGTGGGTGGGGTGACACCAACCCTAGGTACGCCACTGATTCTGATCATACTTTTTGGGGGAAAGATTTTTTTTTACATGACTTCATATTCTGAACATATTTTTTAAAATGTTTTTATATATTCTTTTGTTTTCATCGGTCAGTTGGCACACTTCTTTCGGAAATATTTTTTTAATCTTTTTTGGAAAGTTGATTCTTTTTTTTACTTTACCTGACCGTATAATACTATATGTGCCAAAACTGTGGTATTGAATCAATGTACCCATAGAATGCACTAACTTAAGGAATGCAACAAAAAAATATGGTTGATTTGTAACTGTTACATAATTTTGGGGGAGAGGGGTTCTATTTACGATGTAACTATAATGAACTAAACCCTTACTTGCAATCTGTCATATAAAACTTGCTGTCATACTTTGAAGTATTTTGGTTATTTCCCTTTACTTCATTGAGAAATCTTTTTCCCAAAACACAAAATTGTGGGGGAGGGGGGGTTCTATTTACGATGTTACTATAATGCTGAACTGGACCATTACTTCCTGTCTGTCATACAAAACTACAGCTTTGAAGTATTTCAGTTACTTCTCTTTATTTCATTGAGAAATCATTTTACTGAAACACAAAATTTGTGTTCTATTTACAATGTTACTCTAATGCTGAACTGGGCCCTCACGTTCAGTCCTTCTAACGAAACTACAGCTTTGAATTATTTCGGTTATTTCTCATTGTTTCATTGAGAAATCATTTTTCCAAAACACAAAATTTGGGCGGGGGGGGGGTTCTATTTACGATTTTACTATAATGGTGACATGGAACCTCACGTCAAGTCCTCGTACAAAACTCATGACTCTACATTAGCTGTCAAACGAGAGATGGAAACCTGGAAGACTTCTTTCAGCATGAGAACCAAGCATGACCACCAGCACTCTTGGATGGAGGAAGATTATGACTTGGGACCTTCTGACATGCCCGGAGGACTTGTCTCCAGCTCATACTAAAGTTCTTGTTGTAGCAACAAACTGTGTAGTTTTTGATGGAGCTGCCATCATTCAGATGATGAATCCAGCAGGTGCCAAGTCATTTGATGAATATGACCAGCAGGTATTCATCTCATACATCTCTGCTCAGCTGCACAGTGTGTCACGTGTAGACCTCGTTTGGGATACTTACAAGGATGACTGCCTGAAAGACACAGTAAGAGCCAAACGTGGAAATAGTGTATGGAGACGTGTGGTTTAGAAGGCTTTCTGCTGGTTGACAGCAACAAGACAGAACTATTCAGTTTCCTGTCCAAGGTCCTCCTTGAGGCATTCTATGAGGAAGACAAGGAAATTGTTCTCACTAATAGGAAGGGGGTGCTCAGCTACCTGACAGTCCACCAAATAGCTGCATGTCTCGGACCAAAGATGTCATGTGCGCTTCCAATGTCCCATGTTTTGACGGGCTGCAACACTGTATCTAACTTTCCTAGACATGAAAAGAAGACAGCATCAATATGGAAGTCACTGCCGGAATTTACAGATGCACTGCTGATGCTGGCAAATAGACCAAAGAGGATCCCAGAAGATGCAATGAACATTATTGAGAGGTTTGTCATACTCCTTTTTTGTGCACCAAGGTGGACCATGCAAGAAGGAAGCTATTTCCATGGAAAAACTCAGTGCAGTAAATCCTGCCTACCCGAGATGCTCTGGTGGAGCCCATAAGAGAGCAGTCTATCAGGGTGGTCACACTGGTACCACACACTTTGCTGCAATCACCAAATGACTGGGGGTGGATGAAGACAGAAGGATTGTATGAGCTCCACTGGACAACGTTGCCACAAGCATAAAAATCCTGAAGCCGATCTCTTATGGCTGAGTGGTTTCAGAAAGAGTTGCAGGTGCAATAAGGTTGTACTTCAGTGCACAGGCCTCTGCTTTTGTGAGGGAAAATGTGCCAGCTGACTGTAAGATCTCTCATTTACTCAAACATTAAAGTGCCCTGCTATGGTCCTTGGAAAGTTGTCTTGCTGTGATGAACAATTAACATGATCAAGATGTGTATGTTAATATGTAACTGTACTCACTACTGTTACGGTTTAATAAAGTTATCACTGTAACATGTAGAGACAATCTCACAATTTTGTTGTTTACTTTCATTTATACATAAGCAATGAAGCATTAAAATCTTAGAAATCCTTTTGTCATAAAAGCTAAGCTTTAGCTTGAAAGGCCTTGTTAATGTTCAGAGAGTTTTTAAACATTAAATGTTATTGTTATTGTTCTATTTTTAAAAATTGCTTCAACAAGTTTTATTCTTTGAATTTAAACAACAAATACTGAAAAGAATTAAAATCATCTCCACTTTTTCAATTTCTTTTAGACAACTACACTAACAATTCTGTCACCACTCACCAGGATTATTTGCAAGAATCAGACACATGCTATTTTAAAGGCCATGTTGGTATGTAGGTAGGCTGGTGGTTGCTGGATGTAGGATGTGAGACTTTCTGGCCCTGAGAAGTTAATATTAATAGACCACAGAATGAAAGGGGCCGTTACTGGATAGGTTGCTTTCGTGTGTAGAGGTAAGACTTTGTTGTTTAGCCCTGAAAAGCCCTGAGAGATATAGTCCTGAGAAGGACTGTTGTATTCTAGAACACGTAGACATGTTGGTTTTGGCACGGAAATACAAAAACATGTGAGTCGTGTCAGGAAAGAAAACAAACAACGACATACATTTGTAGATAACAAATGAAAGATTCATTTAATAAAAAGGGGAGATACAGAGACATGTTGATTAAAAAAATGCTCAACATAAAGATTGGGAAAAAGCATACATGTTGAAACGATCGTAGAGTGAGGAGAGTTAAGCTCACAAAAGAATGAGGAGATAGGTATGTACTAATTTATAGAGACGAAGGCAACTAAGGGAAGCTAACCGAGAGGTTAGTCACAGTATGGACAGACTTTACAAGCGTGTTTGTCGGTTGAGGTGAGAAATGTGTTTGATTTCGATCGTGCAGTTGACAGAAGACAACTTGCTCTCAGTGTATGCAACAAACAAAATACAGAAGAATTAGCTTGCAGTGAAAGAGAAGTGGAAAGAAGCTAGACATGAGGTTTGTCTTAGAAGATAGTCAAGCCATCAATTGAGGCGAAGTGAGGCAGACCATGTAGATTGTGCGCCGAAACGATTAGTTGGCTAAGGTAACTGGAGACAAAGAGATGGCTAGCTCGAAGGAGGAAGTGGTCACCAAAAAAGGGATAAGAGAGAAACAGGTACAAAGAAGTTAGCTGAAAGAAAAGGTTTAATGTGTGTACGCTTAACACATGGAACCACGCCGAGAGGGGTCGCCGAAAAGTGAGGTAAAGTTGGGGCGTTATCACCTGGTATTTATAGTAGCCACGACCAGTAGCAGCCAGTCGTGACGTCAGCCGAAAAATAGAAGTCCTTAGTTTCGTATTTCATGGCATGGAGCCATTACGGAGCAAGTCGGCTGTAAGACTGTTACACTATGTCAAGTGAGAAAGTTGCTACATCGCGCCAAGGAGTAAAACGTTTGGTCTACTCTAAAAAGAAAGGTTAAGATTTTTCCACAATATTTATTCTACTTTAGCTTCGTCTTCCTTTTAAAGATATGCAAATTCAATTTGAAGATATTTATGTTTAACTTATATATAATTAAACATTCCCCATATGTTTGTATAGCCCTAAAGCATCAAACAACAGATTTTACCGTGAAATGATGGAGACGTCTTTTCTACATTACGTGTCATCCGGGGCTAATTTTTAGATTTTTTTTACATTTAATAAGACAAGCATTGTTTTTAAACGACTGATTTAAACTTTTTTCTATCAATTACATAATTTCACAAAAAGAGGAATAAAAATACATAAATTAGTAACAATTTGAATTTAGCCATTATTCCATCCACGAGGCCAGCTTATGGTGATTATTGACGTGTCAAATCATAGTAACATAAAAGCCTGCACACAGTTAGCCAGGTAAATAAATACCCAGTTAAAATAGTTTATATGCATATTTAGAGAATATCTGAGCATTTAAAATGTAGTTATTACAACGATCTGTTTGTATAGCAGAGGAAATATACTTACATGAAAAGATACAAAGCAGACGACTCACCCAGTGGCGGCCATCTTGGGAAATGCACCACGGGAAGTAGTATCTGAATTTTTTAAAAATGCCCAGACGGTTTTTAATACAAAATATCTTCGAGTCTACTTAAAAATATTTCAAATTAGCTCGTTATATATTTTTATATATTTATTGCTTGCAATACTGAAGAATGTAAAAAATCTCACGAACGTTGCTTGACGACGGGGTAGGTGAGGCAACTGGTTGGCGTCTTCCAAGTTGTGTTATCGCTCCGAGAATTATTCAAATGACTGAGAGGAAATTAAATTAACTTTCTGTTAAGTATCGCTTATGAATCCACATAAGGATCAGAAAAGTCCAGGCGGAGACCAAGCCGCAAGGTAAGCAAATCTTAGTAATATTTTAAAGAAAGCTTTCTAGAGATAGTGCCAATGGTAGCATTCAAGAGGAGGTTACAAAATGGGGGATTAATTTTAGTAATGTAGGTTATAAAATTATCAAAAAAGTATTGAATTAAGAGACACTTTTTTGTAGACTGTATTTCGAAGATATCCTCCTTCATTTCTTTATTAGTAATTTATAATTTGTTTCGACTTCCAAAAACAGTCGAATGTCAATCCAAACAAAATAGTAAACCTCCATTTTATGTCCATCTCGTGTTTATCGAATAAAAAGGAAAGCAAATCTTTGCTTGTAGCGACGATAAAGCCGACAAATTGTAATTTATTGTAGATTTCAATCTCGTAAGGTTTTAGTGCCTTTTTCTTCCTAAATGTCCCATCTTGTTCTATTTCTATAAACTAGCTTTTGTAAAGGTTTTGTTTTGTGTGTATTATAAACGTTTAGTTCGTTTATCTGAAATGAATACCTACAGTTTGTACGTAGATTCAGCTGTGCTTTTAACTGAAACGCACCAGATACAACATACCTTTTGTTTTTCTTTCCAAGAGAGAAGTCTAAAAACTGTAGATTAATTCAAAATATTTAGTATCTCTGATTTCGATTTTTATTAAAATAATGCAATAAATCGATTATGATTTTCAAATTCTGTTAAAAATTAAGATTAATGAAAATATTGTTAATTGTCTTTACTTTATTTTGCAATTCTCCTGTTTACAATTCAAAATTATGTCACCTTAATTTAAACATTATTAGGATTTTTGTCAAGAGTAAAAACGAGAACATTCTGTCGATAATGTTGATCATTTTATTTATTTTGTTTGTTAGAGAACTGGAAGTAAGTATTAAAGTATACTATTTCGGATAAGTACAAATATTTTTGAAAAAGAAAGTAAATGATTGCATCAATATTTTTATTTTATTTAAATTTACAAAACCGTGCGAATAAAAGTTTTTCGAGTTCTAAAGAGCCAGACACATAACAACACCAATCTCTCTTGCAAAATTGCATGCTGTAACAATAACATCTACATTTTAAAACTAAACACAACGCTTCTCCCCAATCTTGAGAAAATTACAAAACACTCTTTCCTGATCCCTTTTCTCAGTTTAAAATATGATTAACATTTATAATTCTTTTATAATTATGTTGAGTTTTCTCTATTTAATTCGATAAAAACAGATCTGGTTGTAAAACCTGATTAAATAAAAATAAAGTCAATTCAGATGTTATGAAATCTATATAGAAATTAAATAAAATGATTCTGAAAACAGGGATTGAAGCAGGAAAAATTACCGTAACATTTCAAATCCAGTTTGTTGAGATAGCATTATTGACCAATAATGCAATATCAAATACTAATTATTCTCCCCTGGCTATTATTCTTTGATCAGGAAGATTGATTTTATTTATTAAATTATTCCTTTTGAAAAGCTTCAATTTTTTGCTTCGCAATTCCCATTCTGCGAGCAAAAAGCTAGCTAAAACTGTCTAATGAAAGAAAAAATCTTATTGACTCTCTTTTTGGCAGTAAAAACAGATGTAAATAAATATTGTTCTGAAATCTTACTCTTTACTTGAAGGTTTAAAATAAAGCTAATTTTCTGAAGTTTTGAGTTGAAGTATTCCACATTGCTATAGAACATTTGAAAGAGTCCACATATTTTTCGTGATTATTGTCTTCTACTTCTAGTCTTCATTTTTTAAAAACACAATATCAGCCGAACGAAATGTATTAACCCCCCTCCCCTCCTCCCAAGATGAAGGCCTGAAAAATGCAATCCTGCAAATTTTTAAATGAGGGATACAGAATAAATGTTAATTCACTCTCGCTCAGTTGTACTATTTTCATAGATTTGTCTAATTTCATCATTAGAATAATATTAGTTTGTTTCTGTTTTAACGGTCGTGGGTCGTGTCTCCCAGACATGACGTTACAGTTGACTTGCGATCCTTCCTAAATTTTGCTAAGGATTTGTTAGTAACGTTTGTAAAATTACTATCTTTATCAGAATAATCTCCCTTCTTCGTTAGATATATTTTTCATATTGCTTAAAAAATCTGTAAAACAAAACAAAACTGTTGTAGTCTAATTAGAAGAACACGTTCCTATAATCTGTCTGGGAGACACATTAATGATTTCGTTCCTTTTTAATAATGGAAATTGCTGAAGCGTGTAAAAACAACCTCTTTATTTCCATATTCATCTAAAGTGCGGCATTGTTATACCTATTTTCCTTTTATTACTTGAAAATTGATTGGATATGAACGTTTTAATTTCTAACTGATCATGGAATATTGGTACCCACTATAGCAAAAAATGTAAGTGTACTGTATAAATGTTTACTCAGTACATGTGTGAGAGAGAAAAATGCATCTAAAGTTAACTTAAATATAAAGAAATGTAGTAGTATAAAATTATTTCTTATTGTAGGTTTAATCTGAATTTTTAAAAAATGTTAATAGAACAAATTTTATAAGAAAATAATTTGTTACCTAATGATAGTCATTACTCGTTGACACACTATGAACGGAAATCGACACCTTACGAAAGAAAACGTCAAAATTAAGATTTAATTTTGACGTCGGAATCTTAGTGTCATTAGTAAAGAATAAAGATTGGAAAAAATTCTTTGTGTACACCTATAGAACCGGAGATATTTAGAAACCAGTTAGCGTAAAAAGATGTAAATAAAAAAAATATTACACATGATAATTACCATTTGAAAATCTTCCAAAAATTTCACGAGCAAAACAGTTTTTTTGAAATTTGACAAAAAATCGAGTATTTATTAGATTTTAATAAGTTTCAGTAATTATGTAATAAAGGGCGAGATGTTTTTAAAAGAAGTTTCCATTCGAAATTTCGGTAAAAAAAAGAAGATTATTCCATGTGATGACCCCCCCTTCATTTGAGGATTATTTTTTTTTACTTATAATTTCTGTTAAATAATGCATTTTATACCTATTTAAGATAGGTCCATGGCAAAATAAATTCTGTTTACCTTCTTGAAAAATCAGGTGCAGCCAATCGACACAAAAGCCTTATTTAGGAATTTAAAAATCTGAAAAATAAAGTAAAATATTGCTCTTGTCAAGTTTTTATTAGAAACCGTCAACCAAAACTGTTAACATAGGTTTCTTCAGACTTTTTTTAGTGATCACTGTCCAACAAAATGCGAGAGAAGTGACTTTTTCATTGATTACCCGTTTTCAAAATTTTTTAATTGATCACCCCCAACACAGCATGCTGCCAAAATGTTGGTCACATTACCGTTTCTATTGAGTGACTAACCTGACCTGTCTTTATTTGCCAACTTACATTTTATGGCTATTTTCCATAAAAAGAAAAGAAATTTTTATAAAGATTTCACTTATTTCGATTATTATTATTAATAATTAATAAATGCATTTATAGAAAGCACCCTTTCCCGGGCACCTCAATACTTAAGTCCCCACTGGACTAAAGCATTTGAAAACGTGCAATCAATCGCAGTAAAAATATAAGGCATATTAAAGAAGAGTAAGAAGAAAGTGCAACTTGTCAAAGTTTTTTACAAAACACGGGGCAGGAGCCACAGTTACAAAGTGTATTTATTTACTGAGTTCATATAATTATGAAAGTCTTGAAACAAGAAATTTTTGATTTAAAGCTTGAATTTAATTTGATTTTAAAATAAATTTTCTATTCTCTCACTTACTGTTAAAGATAAAAATTAATGTCATTTTAACGAACCAACAGAGAATTATAAAAAAACAAATAATTTTTAAAAAGATACTGTCTCAGGAGTTTTTTTTATTATATATTTATTTTTAATTTGACAATATTTCTTTGTGGATAGCTATACTGTATACTTGCCAATCATGTGAATTTTGGTCATTAGAAAGAAACTGTTGACCCTCTTTTTCTTGTAAGCTTTCAATGCTGAACCCCTACTTTTCTGCTGCTACAGTTAATATATGTAACTGTCAACACCTAATCAATCTGCAATGAAGGATTATACAAACCCTACTGTTGAAAAAAAAAACATTTCATTGTTTTTTGGGGGGTTTTTACGCAGCATGTGACGATTTTTTTTACCACATTATGTTCAGTAATGATGACACTAACTTTTGCAAATTAAATTATCTTCATTGTAAATGTAAGTGTAATTAATTTTTACTAGATTTATTTTAAAAAAATTTTTTTTTTTTTAATTACAATTTAAAATTTTTTTAAGACCTATCAAAATTATTGATTCATCAATTAAACAGTAAACATAGATTTTTTTTTTTTTTTTTTTTAAATTTTTTTTGACAATAATTCGGACTTTTATTTTTCTAGAAAAAACTTAAGTACATGTTTTTTAAAATTTTAATAACGTTTTAAAATAGGATGAAGATTTCAAAAATTGTGATTATTCCTACCTAATGATAGGTAAAGCTATGAGTTGATTATGCAATTATGTTGTCTTTATAAATGTGGTATTGCTACATCATTGAAGTATGTCTGAGAAATCTGTATCCGTGTATATGAATGGCATTATAGCATAATTACAAGTTGGCTGCTTAGTGGACTAATTGAAGAAAATTTTTAAAAATCATGTCCAAATGGATCTGTTAGCACATGTTAAAATACAAAGTATGGAAGCATAAAATTTGGCATTTAGTATGTATATGCAGCATGCTTGGGTGTCTGTTTTGCTAATATAGTGATTGGATTCTCACTGGGTGCTTTAACATTGTGAATTTGTGCAGACCAAATTAAGCTTAATAAATATCTACACTTACAAAATACCTTATTTCTATCTGAAGAAAAATATTTTGGTATGTTTCCATATACTTGGTATTGTTTACAGCTATATGAGGTTTATTAATAAGCCTGACTGCTTACAAGAAGAAAACTAAACATTTAAATTCTGTGCCTTCACGACATACTCTTTCAAATTACTTTATTGTCTCTCACAACTTTTTATTAAATTTGACTAGTTTTTACCATCACTTATTAATTCGGGCCACTGTTTCTATGGCAATGAATAACAGCGCAATCAGAAATAGAGTAAGCCTTCGGTGAGAATTGAACTCACACCCTTATTGCCGGAGGGAGACTAGTTTACGCCTAGCTGCTTTTACCAATCGACTACAAAGACTTCATGGATTAGAAGGAGCTGATTTACACCTATAAACTCACTCCCCATAACCGACTCTGCGCCATATTTGTTTTACAAATGAGACAGAGTAGTCTTTTTTATAAATCAATCTTTACTTATTAGTCTGTTCATAAATTTGGCTTTGTTGGCTAATAGAATGAATTCATTAATTTCATGTCAGTATTTCAAATGTTACTGTGATTTCAATAAGAGGTAAAACTAATAAACTATCATTTTGTATGCATTTGTGACCCTCTTAATTTCAACTTGAAAGAAAAATACTTTAGCTTTAGTGTGTGTCCATAAGTTGGGTAATAGAATATTCTTTACACTTGTGTGTGTGTGTGTGCACGCGCAAGTAGTTTGGAAGTTATAACAATTTAAATTGGTAAGACTAACTGAAAACACATTTTCTGTGCATTCATTTTTATTTTTGTTTTTAATGAAATTTATATAATCTTTAATAATTAATTGAAATATTTTCATTGATATGTATGCTTAAAAATATACTTAGGAGAGTGTATTAATAGCACAAGTTAAACCTTATGGGAGACATGACCAGGAAGTTAGCATTTTTGAAAGAAAATATGTTGTAACAAACAGTTCATTGTAATAATTTGTTCAATAGAGTGGCAAAGTGCTGACGTCATAACCCGTCTTCCAGCTCCACTCAATGAAATCCTACTAGTAATTTTGCTTGTTTCTGGGTTCTTTATTTTGACTGAAATTTTCCATGGTTTGTAAGTATAGGACAGCCAGTTTATGTCAAATAAAAAATTTTGATAACTTTTAATTATTATTTCTTTATTGATTTTTTTTTCCCACCGGAAGTGCTCTAGCAGACGAGAATTGA
>VCCN01000258.1:5804869-5816634 GCA_006491835.1 Architeuthis dux | reverse complement strand
TAATATTTTTTTGTGTGCTTTCAATATAAATCTTTTCTTAAACAAAGGATGAATTCTTTGAATTTAAAATGTCACGTTTATGCAGCTTTTTTAAAAGTTTTCAGCCAAATTACCTCAAAAACATTAAATATTGTTTAGCAAATAATTTTTACAATCTTTGTTCTTATTAATAACACAGATCGAGCATTTTTATCACTTTGTTGTCAACAGTCCATTAGCGTTCAATGCTTGTATGTTAAAGCACTTCCGGTGGGGAATGAATGAAAAATCGATAAAATGACTAAATTTATTTTAATTTTTTTTGCATAAACTGGCTGTTCTATACTCACAAACCATGCAAAATTTCAGTCGAAATAATGCAAAAAGAAACAAGCAAAATTACCCCTATTTTAAATTATTAGTAGGATTTCATCAAGTGGAGCTGGAAGTAGGATCATGACGTCAGACTTTTGCCCTCTATTTGTTTACAGATGTGGCTGTATATATGCCCAGGTAAATTTTATGAAATTTCCATTTGAGAAATTGTAAAAGTTTCTTTCTCTCCCACACACACAATTTATAACTACTACTGCTCCTCATAAATTTATTGGCAATAAATATGACCTAGACAAGTTTTTTCTTTTTTAAATTTACCCCTTTCATAGTATGAAAATGCTAATGCAAAAACAGATTTCAGCAGCTTGCACACCTGAATATACCAGTAATCTTCAGGTTAGTAATATCATTTATGCGAAATTTTCATAAAATAATGCTGAATTAAAACCAATGAAATACATGATACTAAAAGTATCTTTGTTTTCAATGTCTGAAAGATTTCCTTGAACAACCGTGTAGAATGATCACACTGATGCATGAGTAGTTTCATGACAAATGGTGGTAATTCTTGTATGGTTCATTAAAATATTTTGTAAACAAAATTTTGGTTTTAAAGACAGTTCCAACACTAAAAATGTAATATCAGGTTGTTAAAAATGGAATTGCCAATTTATTTAAACAAAATAAATTGAAAAAAACTGAGGGGAAATATATTTATCCAATCAAAATATTCCTTTCTGAACATTTTTCTACCTTGGTTTTGTTAGTTGCTTTGATGTTTAGTTTCCTATACTCCATTCCATTTTTTTTTTAACAAATTGACAGGTGGTGAACTTTATAATAATGCGGAATGCAAGAGATTATGGTGCAAACAAAATAAACCACCACTAACAGTACTGAAGTCCCGTCTTCATCCAAAGAAGGTGATGCTGCATATAGGTGGGATTGGATGGAGTTCTCTACTTATGAGCTCCTTCTGTAGAACCAAATGATTGATTTGAACAAGTACTGCTCCAAATCAGACCAATTGATAAAAAGCATCCAGAATTAATAAAGAGAAGGGGCATAATATTCCATCAGAATAATGCTAAACCACATGTTTCTTTGCTGACCAGGCACAAATTCTAACAGCTTGGCTGGGAAGTTTTCACTTTTATACCATATTCACTAGATAGTGATTGTGGATTACCATTTATTCTAGTTGTTGCAGAATTCTCATAACTCATCAGGATAATGCTAAACCACATGTTTCTTTCATAACTAGACTGAATACCCACCCTAATTGGAGAGGAAATTGCTGTTAAAAAGAGAATAAAATAGATTGATGGAAATCGGATGGTATTTAATTTTTTTTTTTTTTTTTTTTTTTTGAAGTGATATTTGTGCCTGTTAAATCTTTATTTAAAAAACTTTCTTATTTTTTTTAACTATCTTGAAAAAATGTTGAATGTACTTAACAGAAAATGTACAATCATTCTTCCTTTTACTCTCAGCCCGTCTGTGGGAATGATATGAAAGTACACACTGTTAGCGATATAAAGCATTTCCAATCAGCAGCGGATAGACATTCTCCCACTTAATCTATGAACGATATGAAGTCATCACTGCTTATTTTGATCAGCATGCAGATCATTTAGCTGAAAAGGCTGGCACAAAAAATGTGTCCCTTTCTCGCATGAATTTACATTGTAAATTTCTGTCACATACGGACAGACATTTGGTAAATTATGATAGGATAGTAAATCTTTAGGTAAGCGTGAATGCCACCGGACACAAACTAAAGGACAAATTTAACCTAAATTTACATTGTAAATCAACCCCCTATTCTATTTGGAGAGGTAGTTTTATATAGTATTTGCATATTGGTGAAAAAGTCAAAAGTTACTCTTTTATCAATTGTATGATATATCTTAAATCTACTTTGAGATTGTCTCTGACCCTACCTTATAACATATCTTCTATTGCACTACAAAATCAATATCTAGTATGCCAATATACTTTCATAGCAAGTTATACAGATTAATTGGATGTATTTTACCTAAAACAATTATAATAGAATATAATCAAAGGATATATTTTTTATTACACAGCTAATCTATAAAAATGGCCATTGGCTAAAGTTCTAAGATGAAGTATTGTCATTATTCCATGGATTATGCAAACTAGTTTCTTCATCTTTGTTTTAAACACTATTCGTAAGTGTTCCTCAGGCACCTGGTGAATTATAAAGATTCACTGGATAACATATACACTTGGGTTAAGCAAGAGAATGGACCAGCTGAAATATTGTGTTCAAAATGAAGATACTATTCCATGAGTTGTTCAGACTAATATTCTCATATATGACGAATTTATCACTACAGTTCAGCTGATGCATTCTGTGGCCTTCCTCAGCTGTATAATTCATTCAGTGGTAGAGGGTTCCTACTCTCATAGTTCTGGATCTGAGTGTCAGAAATTTCGGCTGATGGCATTAATCGTTAATCTTTTTTTTTTTTTCTTTTTTTTTTCTTTCTTTGATTTATACATCTGAGGAAGGCCTGAAGAATGCCTCAGCCAAAAGTGATAAAATCAAGTATAAGAATATAAGCCTAAACAACTTGTATAATAATAATGACCTGTATCAGAATTTCAGACAAAATTTATAGAGATACTAGTCTGCATTAGTATATATATTTTTTAAATTTTTTAATTTTTTTTTTGGCCTGGTCTGTAAAATACACAAATCATTTTAAAAAATCGTCTGAGAGCCTTGCTTATTACGTCATTACTGATGGGTTACCAAAAGTCTACTCTCACATTTTTGTTATGCCACATGGTCTAGTTCATGACTATAAAGAGAAACTTAGGGCCTATCTTGTGCACCGAGGACCCTCTCAGCCAATTGACTCTCCGTAAATTATTGCAAAAAA
Organism: Architeuthis dux; assembly: GCA_006491835.1. Taxonomy (NCBI): domain Eukaryota; kingdom Metazoa; phylum Mollusca; class Cephalopoda; order Oegopsida; family Architeuthidae; genus Architeuthis; species Architeuthis dux. The sequence goes on along the minus strand of VCCN01000258.1, from coordinate 5,813,407 downwards.
AAGGAGTTTTCAGATTCTGAAAGAGGACAACGTTGCTGTTCCAACAGTACAGAATTTATTTTGTAGACTTTTTTTTTTTTCTCCTGGTCAAAACCTGTTTTAACTAGACTACCAGTGTCGTTTCTAGTTCTTAGAAGGGGGGTGGGGGCCGAGATGGAGAGGGGGGCAAAACTTGAAATGCATGCGACAAGAAATCTTTTCTACTTTACTAAAAAAAATCATATTTTAATATGACGTTGAATTTCTTTGTATGATTTCACAGTCGGATCAGCTAAACAAAATAGTAAATAAATTGGGTTTATATTGTCTGTATTCACTAAAGTGCTGCTGACCCAGTCCTCAAACTTTTTTACATTTAAGAAATGCACTTGCATAGCAGTTAAATGATTGAATAAATTTGCTCAGTGTCTTTTTATTTAACTATCTTAATTGTGACCGAGCCGCACAATATCTCCAAATGTTCTTAAGGAATTTTGTAGAAGGTAATGAGCTGAAGAAGTTATTAAATTATTGGTTGGGTCCAGTAATTATTTCCTCCTTACATCAACACAATACAATATCTGCCACAGATTTCAATGAATGAAGCCTGTTTCGAATCCTGGTCATGGCAAGACATAGTTTGTCCCTTTCTTCTTTTTTTTAATTTTTATTTTGCTATCGATTTTTTTTTACTTCTGACAATGAAGTTGTGAGCGGTAAATGTATTCACCCATGTCTGTCTTTGTCTGTTTATCCACGCAATATCTCAATATTCTCAATAAATTTCAATAACATTTTGTAGAAGGGTGGGCTATGGGATATGAAAGAAGTGATTGAATTTTGCAGTGGATCCCCTACATCATATTCATAGCTATATGTCCCCTGTGCACAATATCTCCAAAATTTCTCAATGAAATTTTGCAGAACTGTGGACATCGTCTGCAGAAAAAGTAATTAAATTTTTGTGTGGATACAAGAATTTTTTATTGGATTGTTACTATATATCTAGACCACACAATACCTCAAAGTTCTCAATGGATTTCAATGAACTTTTAGGAAACGGTGCACAATTGACTACGGAAGCAATAAGAAAAAATTTGGACGGATCCAGGAAATTCTTTTCGATTGAGAGATACTTTCTCATTATTTTTTATACATTTATGTATTCACTCATGTTTGCCCGTACACTATCTGCAAAAGTTATTAATGAATTCCAATGGCATAGGCCATAGGCTGAGGAAGAACTGATTAAATTTTGGGGTGGATCCTTCTCTGCATCCTAATTATTTCAGAACTGACTTATTTTATTTTTTTTTAATAACAATGGGGTTGGCAGAGGTATGCACTCGCTGAGAACTTTCTAGTTTGAATATGTTTTCGCCTAACGAACACGCATCAAAAAAACAAATAAAAACAATTTTTGCAAGTATTTATTAAATACTAAAACTTAACTACATACTAGTGCAAAATTCTTGTTTACATTCATTGTGTAAGCGAGGGAGTATTATATCATCACTTTTAGTGAGGATTTATTACTAGTATTTTCAATATTACCTTTTTATTAGCTTCTGTTACATCAAACCCTGTTATGGTATGTAATATTTATCTGTTGCATTTTACAAGCATATTTTTTTTTTTCTTTTTTTTTTTTTTCTTTCTTGGTCAACTTCTTTTGTTTATTTGTGTAGAAGTATTTTAAATGTTTTATAAAATGGCATGCATTTCCTTTTATTACTACCTAAATAAAATAGAACTTGTATGGGAATTTGAAAGGGCGTGTTTTTGTTTAAATGGGTTCTTATAGCACTCAGATCGGCGAAGTGGGGTGTTGGGATAGATACAATTTGGATTGTCTCAGCTTTAGTAGTAGAGTAGTAGTGGTTTGTCCAATATAACGATTCGATTGTGGAAGGGAGACCAGTCTCCTAAAGGGCAATTGAATTCGTATATGACATTAGTTTGAGTTATAGATGTGTGAGTTTTCTTCTTTTCTTTTTTTTCTTTAGGGACTAACCAATGACATTAATTTTGACACTATTTAAACCATGCAAACAAAGTTTTCACAATCTTGAAAATGACTGAACATACTGTCGAAAGTGCTCGATCTGATATATCGTTTAGAGAATATTTATATACATTGCATCCGAACATACATTCTCTTGTGCGTAAACAAGGAAAATTAACCGAAAAGCTTTTCCTTGTGCATTGTAAACACACATATCGTAATCCAGGGTAACATTGGATTTTTTTTTTAAATTCTTTTTTTTTTTTTCTTTCTTTTTTTTTTAAAGTCATCTTTTGAGTATTTCTTGGGTTATTTTGATATTTGGATTGTCTCAGCTTTACCACAGATGATTTGGAAAATATACAAAAGTGTACTGCCTGTTATTTCTCTCTTACTCTTTTATTCGTATCACTTTTTTTCTTTGAAAACTTAAATAATTAATGTGCACTAATTTTTCTCTTATTTCGGGGTGACTTTGGACAATTACAAGTCCAGCTGCTGTCCAATTTACAGGAAATCAAGCTAATTTCTCATCATGCAATTGTGCTGACTAATCCTTTCTCAACTGATTTTCAAAAGATCAGTCAAAGTGAAGACAGGAAATTTTGATGATTGATCATCCTGTTAAAGACATGAAATATTTGAATTTTTAACATTCACTAATTGATTGATTACTTGTAATTTTATGAGATTGTGGGATAGAAGACCATATTTGATTAGGGTCTGTAATTCTCCATTTACAGCTATGATTTTAAAAACAATCATATTTATTAATGCTTTAAAATCAATGTTTTTACTGAATTCGTTCAAAGTCACCCTAATCCTGAATCGTTCCATAAAATTGTCTTCATCTGCTTCAATCTTGCTTTCAAAGACTGATTTTGGCACCCATCGAGCTGGAAGCTTGCTAAGGCCAAGATATTCCTTTTCAAATTGAAAATGCCGAACCATGTAAGATCCTAATTTCAGTAGCTATCAGTGATCACATCAGTTTTAATTCAAGTCTTCTTCCAGCTGTTTCTCTACTTCAGCCACAGTTTCTTCATCTGGCTAATCAAAGTTTGAGGTCTTCCCAACCTTCCTTAAAATGCTTGATTCATCTAAAAACTAACAGTTGTTCTATCTGGGGCAGCATCCCTGTAAACCTGTTGCAAAGCTTCAATGATGTGGGAAGATTTCCACTCAAGTTTTATTAAAAATTTGATGTTAACCCTGACCTCAAAATCGTCTTTTCCATGGCACAAAAGGTATCCTTTTTATGAAAAATGCATCCTACTATTAGTCACAGATATCATAGTTGGTTTTATAACTATTGTCACAACATTATAACAAGTGGTAATGACACTACAGATTGCCACTCATACAGAAAAATCCCTTTTTCTTTTCTTTTTCTTTTTCTTCTTAAAATCTTCTTTTTTTTAAAAGTTGTATATTAACTCTTAAAGATAAAGTTGCTTGAGATGGCTGTAATGGCTATAAAATTAAAATTCTATCTCCTATTCCCACCTTGCATATATCCTTATCTGTCCGTGACAGTTTACTTAGGTGCACATGTAAATAAGCATTTCTTTAGTTAGTTTATTTGAATGTGCAAATATTTTCATATTCAAAACAAGCATTGATTTTTTTTTTTTTTTTTTTTTTTTTTTTTTTTTTTTTTTTTCTTCTAAAGATTCATATCTATGCATCAAATATTTAATCTCAATTGTTTCAAATTGAAAGAAAATTAATGGTTAAAAAGAAAATCTATCTAAAGATATAAACAATTTTAAATTTACATCATTCCTAGCATGTTTTTAATAACTGCAATTTAATTGTATCTTTTCTTTTTGTCTCTCTTTAGGAAATGGTAAAAGTCAATGAGATTAGTATATTTTTTAAATCGATTGCAATATTTTTCTTTTGAGTGAGCATTAAAAATTTTAGTTTTTATATACACATTTTTCTTGATTAATTATTTTTCTTTTTCCTTTTGTAGTGATATTAAGTCCAAAACTGCAGTTGAGCCTGAAGCAAGTGACGTAATGTAAGTTTATTATTGTTCTTTGACAATGATTTCAATGTAAAATAACATTCAGTGATCATTTAGATGTAGCTGACTATGTTTGCAGTCTTCACTTCAGTATTTACGGTAATAGGGTCATTCCATATCAAATCACCCAGGTCACCCTCTCAGATTCACCTGTGAAAAATAACAGGTGCTCCTATACCAAACTTATTGAGAAATCCAAAATATTGGATCTGTATCTCGAATAGTTTTAAAATTTTACTCAATTTTATGCATTTATGAAAAAAGCCTTTTCGTCCCATTTCCAATATTCATAGCTCCTTTGATATGTACAGCTTTGAAACTTTGTGACTAAGGCTAAGCTTTTCATTAGAATTAAAAAATTTGTATCTTATGTACTTTTCCTCCTACAAAATTTAAAACCTTAAAAGCTAACGCACTCATAGTTTTTCCTGTCATTTATAACGTGTATGCTGTAACCATATTTATTACCGTTGTTATAGGAGTGTCGGAATGATTATTTGAAATCGATTTATGAATGTCCTCAAAATTGCCTATTTTCAGTTCCTCATTTGATCATGTGGGCAGTTAACCAACACTTTCATATTTCTACCATGTATTCTTATTTATTTGAAGATGATCTCACAATTTGTTGCTGTGCTTCCTTGTGGAGTTATGATTTCTTAATGCGTGAGGGGGTGCTGAAAAGTTCTTGGATTGAGAAACGATATCAGTTCTTGGCCCAACCCACTTCCCAAATTCTGAGCGTTATTTTGTCACTATAGCTGAAAAGAGTGCTCTTTTATATTGGAAAGTGCCAATTTGCAGGATGCTTGCGCTTTTTAAAACATTGTTTCTAGGTCATTCCCTTCTTGGTTGGGCCGAGAACTTTTCAGTACCCCCCCCTCCTATTAAATATCCAAAACTGTATCAGTGTCACAAAGTGACTTATACAGTGAGCAAAAACTATTTGTTATTTGAAATATTTACAATAAAATTGTCAAATTTATACAGCTATTCAACATTCAGATGGTTCATTTACAAAGAACTAACAAAAATCTTCGGTGTGAAACACCTGAGGGGAAAAAAACGCCTCAAGCAAAAGAAATCCAGAACTGCTCTAACGGAACTCTTAAATTAGTTTTATTTGATTAATTATAGTTTAGTCTTTTAATCTGGAAAAAATATTTTTAATTGAATATTTTAAAATATTTTTATTGATTTATTTCAATATTTTTTAAATGCATATTTTTTTTTTTTTTTTTTTTTTTTAAATTCTTCCTCTAATGAGGCTCGACTGAAATTTATTTTAAAATGATATATCAATGCTGATTAATTAAATATAGAGATATAAAGAAGAAATATTTACCAGGTGTATTTTTCTTTTTGCTAGCTCATTATTTTTTATTTTCCTCATTTGTAGTTCTTTTGATCTACAATTTTTTGATAGTGTAGCTATTCCAGAATTGTATAATGAAATTTGCGAAAGCAATCATTTCTCTCTCCTTTTGTCATCATCATCAATGATTTTTTTTTTTTTTAAATTTTTAAAAAATTTTTTAATTGATCTTTCGTTTTATGCTTTGAAGGGAAAACTGTAAAAATAGCAGATGTTTGAAATAAAACCGTGATTATTTCGCTTAAATCAAATATATCTGAAGATGATCTGACAAAGATTTGGTGTTGTTGCTAAGCTTTCTTCTGGAGTTATAATTTTTTATATATTATATATAATGAAAATGAACAACAATTCTCCCCCCCAGTTAGGCAATTTTATTGATCATCAAAACATGCCGAAGCATTATCACCAGTAATGGATAAATAATCACAGCAAAAACCTTTCTTTTCAGGACATAAACAATCATTGTAAATAGTATTCAGATTCAGTGACCGTAGTCAGTACTTTCAAGTTTTTAATATTTAATATGAGGGGATGCTGAAAAGTTCTCAGCCCAACCAAGAAAGGAATGACCTAGAAACAAATTCTTTTAAAAAGCACAAGCATCCTGCAAATTGGCACTTTACAATATAAAATATACATGGTAGAAATATGAAAGTGTTCAGTAGAAGATTTTCAGAATTATTAGAGATACAGACCTAATATTTTGGATTTCTTTGTAGGAAACTGTAATTCCTAAAATGTGTATTTTTCTTTTTCTTTCTAGCTTTTGCTACTTTACTTTATATAGAGCAATTAGTAAGTTTTTCAAGCATGAGGGCAGCACCATGCATGCACACACTGCTGAAATGGTAGAAAGGAACAATGCACTAGAGACAAAGTAATACTACTCATAAGGTTTTGGTTGGGACATAATAATTCATATGGTATATTGTTGCTTAGAGGTATTTTAAACATTGCTCTTCTCAGTGGTTCTTGGTAGAAAATCACTTTGTTCCTTGCCAGACAAGGCACACAAAGTTGGCTAGGTTCTGAGTAATGATTACTTAAAAATGGCTTCTCTGAAATACCAATGAAATTTGGAGCCCACTTTGACATCATTTTCTGAAAAAATGATGCTTTCTAGAGCTAGGCTGATAACATTTTCAAAATCTACATATAAAGGTGACCCCTGAAAACAGATTTTCAGTGCAGTAGAAGTTCCTGTTGTGGAATGGTTGCTAGTTGGAAATGGAAAAAAAGATTTGGTCGTCGTTGCTGCGAACCAAGTAGTCCTTGGATCCATAGTGACTAAACGAGTAAAGATATTGAGCTAAAATTTTACAGGACTTCATTTCAAACCCAAATGAACATGTGAGCAAAGTTAGAGCAAAATCTGAGATGGTCGAGTGGGAAACTTTCCCAAAATTGGAACACTTGACACGGAATGAGATGTGTGTGTGTGTATATGCACACAGGCTACAGGAGATTTTAGGGACAATTTTTGCCAAAGATTTGTATTAGAGCTTTAAATTTTAGATAAATCTTGTCTCTAAGAATGTAGAGAAGGGAAGAAGAAAAATGAAAAAGTCAGCTATTTTTCTGGTAAACAGACTAAAGATGGAACATAAGCAGAGGTATAAAAGAATTGTAATCAAAGTTTCCAGTTTTTGTTAACCTTCTCTTAAATTGACTATATTGATTGAAAAAAAGATAGAAATAAATTGTCAACAAGACTATTACATCATTTTCCGATTTGAGAAATCTGTATTACTCTTATTTTTCCTTGTGGACCAGCTGCCCCCCTAATAGTCTAGGTCAATTTTCAAGAAAAGTTGACCCTGGAAAGTCAAATCATGTAAATCTATGGGTATTGAAGGGTGTTGAATCCAACTCTGCTGTATGTCCAGCTAAAAAATGTCTGACAATGCCTCAAAGTTTGAGAATTCCAAGGTGGCCACCGTTCTGAAAATGTGTATATTCAAAGTGCTGAAGGCAAATCATGTTAATTTATGTGCAAACAGTTTTTAGGGATGCTAAATTCAAATCTGTTCCTAGCTGAAAAAAAATGGCTGAAAATTGGGAAATCAAAATCTGAGCTAAATGTATCTATGTACATATTCTTTTTGACTGAACAAGGTAGAAACTGAATGAAATGTGCTTTTGTAGGTTTTCATATATGGGGAATCCATTGTCATAACCTGTTTTTAGATTGAATGTGCAAAAACTGCCTGAAATCTCTATATATATTGTGAAAATTGCTGTCTTCAGTGATGAATAATTTGTGAACCAAATGAAATCTAGAAACAAGTTGATCATAGGTGTCAAGGAATTTTAGAGTACAGTTCCCCCTTAATGTCCATAACCCCCCCCCCCCTTGTATGCCATACATTGACATGATTTGCCTTTGGGGGTTAAAGGTTAACCCTTTTGTAGGTATTCATGTATTGGGAATCTAAGGCCATATTCTGTTTTGAAATAAAATATAAATTTATTCAAAAAAACTTGGCTGAATCTGAGTTCACGTCAGTGGATGATGCTGACACCACATCATTGGCTGATGCTGAATTCATGTCGCTGGCTTATGTTGAGTATTCCAATATTTTTCGGCTATCTTTCCGAGATACTTTCCAAGCTATTATTAGTTCATACCTGTCTGCACTATTAGGTTGTAGCAGTGGCTTATCTATTAATATTTGTGAGCATGATAAGTCTGGCCGCTTGTGTTGGAATTCATAATAGGTGCACAAATGAACTTATTACCAGTCATCATGAGTGTTCCTACAGTTATTACCAAGCTTCCTGTAGTTTCACACCTTGATGCATTCCATGCAGCTGCAGCGTTGGTCGAGGCATCTCTTTGTACAACCACGTGAGATGATCTCCAAGTGCATCCATCACATTTCTGTCACTGGAGGAAGATCCTGATATGGCAAGTATGCTTGGTTCCAAACACTTGCTTGATAGTGTGAATGCCAGGGCTTGAAAGTAACGTTGTCTCAGGGACGGTAAAAATGTGTTCGGGCCGAACATATCTTCCCCGGGACGCCTCTGGGATTTAAAAAGATTGTATATGTGTTATTATATATGTGTTATTATATATGTGTATATGTGTTATACACATATATAATAACACATATATAATATGTGTTATTATATATGTGTAAT
>VCCN01000258.1:5785712-5804769 GCA_006491835.1 Architeuthis dux | reverse complement strand
TTCTGTAGTCTGCTTGTCCATTGTTTCCACCGGGCGATCTTGGTGGGTAGTTTGGAAGAGACATCTCTCCACGTGGGTCAGATAGGTTATTTTTTTTTTGTTTTGTTTTGTTTGTGTGTGTTTTCTTTCGATCTTCTTCCTCGTCGCCAAAATGTTGTGTTCTTGTTCTTCTTGTAGTAGCTGTGTGAAATTAGAAATGCGTTTTGATTCGTAATCTGTTTAAGCGTGTTAAGAAAAGAAGACAGAACAAGATCACACGTGTGATAGGGTTGATTAGCCTGGTAAAAGTGACCCTTCCCTGCTCCCACTTCCGGCTCGCGCTTCTGGGACCGGAAGCGGAACAGGGATTGCTGGGAGCTTCCTGGGCATGTTTATTTATACAGATATATTTATGAAATCAAATTATGGATAATTGTATATCCAATCGATATCGATAGATATATTTATATAAACATTATACCTGTGTGTGCGTGTGTGTGGACACTTAATCCTTATGCTAGCTGTCTGTCAAAAAATAGGGTCTTGAACTTCGGCCCAAGATAATATTGTTTATTGCAATTAGCAAGTGCCAACCTTCGTTCTTCATTTGTAGGATGAAACCTCTTTACTTTATTTAACGTCATTTTCATTAGTCATTTGTTTTGTTATTCACCCAATTCAAGATAATATATATCTATTTTTTTATAGAATTCAGGCAGTTTCTGAAAATCTAAAAACAGGTTATGGCAATGGATTCCCCATATATGAAAACCTACAAAAGCACATTTCATTCAGTTTCTACCTTGTTCAGTCAGAAAGAATATGTACATAGATACATTTAGCTCCTTGCCGGTGGCCATCTTTGATTTCTCAATATCAGGCATTGTCGGCCATTGTTGAGCTGAGCATACAGTAGATTTGGATTCAGCACCCCTAAGAACACTGTTTGCACATAAATGTAAATGATTTGCCTTTGGCACTTTAAATATGCACATTTTTTTCAGAAATTCTACCTAGTCTATAAAGATAAGACCTGAAGAACATCATAAACCATAATTAAAGATGAGAATGTGAAATCTGGATTGTACAGAGAGAAAGGGAAGTGCACCATTTTCTCTGAAATTTAAAATAAAGCAAAGGGCCACACTGGAAAAAAAACAGATTGAGAAAGGCAGCATATATTATACAGAGAAACAAACACATAAACAGACTATATAGAGTATAATATAAGTATGATATGGGAGCTGGTACTCTGAAAAACTAAACATAAAGTAGAACAAGACTGGATGCTGCAGGGTTAAACTCCTCTACAACTTCTATTCTGACTGAAGATGATTACTGCAACTTTTGTATTGAATATATAATAAATAAAAAATTCTTTTGTATAAATGTTTTTCTTTTATTAGATTAAAATAAGCCTGTGCATATCTGTATGATAAATTCTTGTTAATATCTAAACTTGACAATTTAGCTCAGTCAGTAAGACAGCCATCTGGCATTTAGTTGGTTGCGAGTTCAAGTCATGGTAGGGAAATGTGAATTTTGCATATCAGTTTACACCCCTAATTTTGATGAGGATTGTTCTTGTTATGGTAGAAAAACAAAGTAAACTCCAGACATTGTACTGGAGTTTGACAATAAGAATAGTACTTGGTGAGCTTTAGTTTTATTTATGTTATTCATTTTTAAAATTTTATTTGTGACTTCTGAATGCTATCTGTATATTCAATGAATAAGCTCTCTGAAAACAACTACATATTAATTAGCATATGTGCTGACATTTTCAGTATATATAAACTGGTTTTTTTTAGTCTCACTCTAAAAATTGCAAATGCAACCTCATGGTTGATTTGTGGACTTGCATAGCTTTGTTAACGTTTCTTGCATCGGGTATGATTCTTATTGATCCACCTGCCTTTGGTGCTAATATAACATTAGATACCCGTGGGGCAGGTTCATCTAGAGGATGCTCTTCTATTACTGTGCTTGCTCTGGCAGATGGTATGGCATAGGACGTGGTGGCATATTCACTTGTTTGACATTTAGATCTGTATGTAGCCTAAGCTGATGATTCTTCAATTTGTCTAGTCCTGTGAAATTCTGTGGGTATTTAGCTAGACAGGCTTGCAATTCACTTCTGCATTCAGTATCAATCATGAGCACTGGTCGATCTGGATGGGTTTGTATGAACCTGAAATTATATGACCGGGATGGATGCATACCCAAACGTAACTGCACCATGGACTGGAATAGGTTTACTGTTATATGGTAATCTTCTTATTTGAATGCATCATCCTAAGAAGATTCCATTTTTTTTCTCTTGTGATGTTCCACATACTTATTCATGCTCCTGTGTCTGCTGTCACTGACTCTAGGGGTGTTGTTCACAATAACTTTCACATTAAAGTCCTTCTTGTTGTCTTTGTTAGAAGCTTTGGCTTGACTTTTGTATCCGATGACTTTATACATAACATGTTGATGCTATAAGTATTCTCATAGTGGCTGTCTGTCTCTGCTGATGCTTCTTGTTTGACTTGACATAGATCTTTTAGAGCTTTTGCAGCTGTTAGCAAAATGATTGGTTTTTTCATATTTGTTGCACTTGACACCTTTTTAGCAGGACAATGCTCTTTATGCTTGACAATTAACCCATGGAGTTTATTGACGCACTTGTAACATAATATTGCTTCCTTGTCTTTCCCCCAATTCTTTCCATGTGGAAAACCTTTCTTTGTTTGTATATGAGTACTTTCCAAGTTAGTCGACTGCAGCATTTGCTATCTCTGCACCATTCCTGGCAGCACTCTCCGTCTTCATCCCTTCCATTCTAAGTGTATTAATGTCCAATTAAGAGCTTCTTCTCTGGAGTTGTGTGTACCAATTATGATTTGGTCTTTGACAGCTATTTCCTCAGCAGTACATGTAGGACTCGTGCACTTGAAACTACAATGTTTCACTTCTGTCTGCACTCTATTACAATATGCAAGAAATGTTTCATGCTCATCTTGGAAAGTGCCCTGAAGTGGTAGTTCATCAGCTTAGGGTTCTCAGTTGGTTTGTAGAAATCCTTTATCTTTTGAGTGCAATCTTCCCAGCCTATATTTTTCTTCTGCTCATCATTTGTTTCTGCAACTTTCCAATCAGGGAAGAGCTGATTCGATGAAAACATACCAAGAAGCTTTGCAACTTGGTCTCTTGACCTCCACATATCATGAATCTCATCGTATTGAGACAAATCGGGTCTTGGATTTGGTACATCATCTGTACTGTTTGCCACCTTCCATTGTTCAATCGCAGCATCTAATGAAATCTTTGGCGGGTCAGGATATTGTGCGTCATACTGCAGCTCAACAACTTGCATGAACTGTTCAAACTCTTTAACTTAAGTGTATCTTCGGGATCGAAGTACGGTTGTTGGCTATATCAGGGCTCTGCCATTATTATAGATTTAACTATAGGGATAAAGTACACCTTACCTGATATACCACTCTAATGATTATGTCAGCTATGAACAAACACGTCTGTCTTCTTGTCAGCAGATATTACTCCAAGTGTTTCCTCTAGACATGGTTTCTTCTAAATTGTCATTGTACAAACCCTGGTATATCTGGTTTTAAGGTTTTATTTCATATAAAATGCTGTCGGCGCCAATATTTAGAGAGCAGGGCAGACAAAGGGTGACATGCTTTTTTTTTTTTTTTTTTTTTTTTTTTTTTTTTTTTGCATCTGAAAAAATACAATTTGATAATAAGGTTGAATAAATAGAATGAAAATTTTACTTTTATTTCATTCAGATTTGTGTTTATTTTCATTTAAATGACATTTACAGTTTGATTATTGATTATTTCATTCTGCCTTCTTTTAACCATGCCATTGGTCGTGATTTCCCAGTTAAAACTTTTGAGTAAAAGAAAATTATAAGAAAACCCTACTTGAGAATAATTGTTTAATCCGCACATCCATCCAGTTCTTATTCACAAATTGGCATCATTGGATAGTAGAATAAATTTTTACAACTGGATGAGTTTTATTAATTTTTTGTGAGAAGTTCATATGTTATGGTAGTTAAAATTTGTCTCACACTGATTTCAAAACAAAGATAGATTTTTGTATATTTCAAGATACTGTTTCTCTTTAATTGGGTCCATTTTGCATTTTTTTAATTTCTAGGAAGCGTGCAGCGGCAAGACGTCTAATAGAACGGTACTACTATCAGCTGACTGATGGCTGTGGTGACGGTGATTGTAGTAATGAAAATTGTGCATCATGTAGTAAATTCATCTACAAAAATTGTACTCGAAACCAACTTGCAGTACACGCCTTACAACTGTTTAAACAAAAGGCAGTGTTATGCGAAGCCCATCCAGCAAAGATGGCCAAATGGCCCTCAGAAAATGAAGAAAAACCGACAACAAGTGTGACAGACTGTAGCAGTAAGGACTTCAATCTTAATAATAACACAACTGTTAGTGGTTCCTCCACTTCATCTGCAAGCCAAAACTCTCCTGTAGCTATGGATACAGGAGGAAAGGAAGAACAACCTTCCACATCAAGTATGAAACTACCAATTCGTCAGGAAACATCCACGTCAGGTAATCTGTTTTTTTATAAGTTTTGATTAATGAAACCACTATTGGTCATCTTTATAGTTTATTATGCCCTTTATTATTTCATACATGTTGCCATTAATTAGTTTTTTCTAATGATTTTTTTTTTTCCTCTTATCAGTTATCCATTTTTGTATGCAATTTAGTATTTTGGCTTGTAGCTTTTATTGTTAATAAGTAGATATTTGTTGGACTAAGCCCACTTTGACACAAAGCTACATATATAGAGAACTCAGTGAGTGGCTTATAAATCTAGCATGCAATCACAATAACAACAAAATGCTCCTATTGTCTACAATAAGGTAAGTGGAGAAGCTATCAGGTTAAGTTATGTCACTGTTCAATATCAAGTTCTAAAAAATATCAAAAATCAATTTAATAATATTAGGTTGGAACAAAATAAATGTTTTGTGTTACATTAGTGAGATCGTTTTGGATTTTTTTATTTTGGTATCGGAGCAAGGTTAAATGCAATTTTTGCATCATCATGCTCTGAATTAAAACAAAGCCACTCAAAATATCAAGTGCTTGGGGGCTAGTCAGCTTTAGAACACACTGTAGTGTTGGTTCCCCAAATTTGCTTGTGGTGATCTGCATCTCCAAGTTGAGCCTGGCTGTGGTCGCAAATCATCACTTGACAATGAAGAATTGAGGGCAGCAGTGGAGGCTCCTCCAGAAACAAACACTCGGGCATTGAGAGCAAAGCTGTGGTTATCCAATGCAACAGTTGAAAGCAATCTGGCACAAATTGGCAAAATGCAGAAGTTGGTACCTCATGATTTGACAGCATGTATGGTTTTACACTTGCTGCAATTTGCTTTAAAAAATGACCCTTTTCTTGATTGTGTGCTTACTGTTGATGAAAAGTGGTTTCTGTATGATAATCTGAAACGTGTCTTTGGGTCAACAAACTTGCTCCCTCCTCCACCTTCTCAAAACCAAATCTTCACCCCCCCCCCCCCAAAAAAAAAACCAAATAGAGTAATCCATTAGAGCCTCTTGCAACCTGGTCAGACCATCACTACAGAGAGACCTTGTCATGATTTCGAACTGATGCATCAATAGTTGCAAACATTTTGGCCAGCAGCAGTGAATAGGAAGAGGCTCTCCTGTTGCAGGATAACGCAAGACCTCCAACTTCACAAACCCCCTGAAAAAAGCTGATGCAGTTAGGCATTGAGGTCCTACCCCATCCTCCCTATTCACCGGACCCATCCCCTACCGATTACCACATTTTCTGGACCTCAGATGCATATACGCGCCAGGACTGGCTTCTGGCAGTGTGTTGATTCCAGTTACCCCAGTTTTTATTGTGATAGAATAAATTCACTGCTGCATAGTTGGCAACATTGTTGATTCTAATGGTGCTTACTTAGATTAATAAAGTTGTGTTTGAACCGAGTTAGGATGTTTAAAGTTAGTGGTTCAAAACAGCCATTTATTTTGTTCCAACCTGATAGTTCTGTTGTTACTATAATAATGGAAACTATGTCAAAAGAAAATCTTACTGTTCAAAATAATGGAATGATAATTTGGAGAGGCAATATGTGGGCTTTGAAGAATTTTGCTCAAGCCAAACATTTCTTTTTTTTCTTGGAGTTATTCCTAGCTGTATGAAGATATGCCTAATCTAATGAAAAGAATAACAAACTTCTTTTCAATTTATTAAAATTGTTTTTCTCAGTCTGCTTTAGTTGTCACAATCCTACAAAAAATATTTATAGGGTTCACTGATTCTCTGACACCAATGTTGCTTAACATTTTTATAGAATGATTCTTTTAAAAATCTGTAGTTATAATTCATGAGGGTAATGAGATATGCAGGTGTTTACTTTTTCCCATAAGTTTGTGACACCTATTTACATTTTTATGACACCTATTTTCTAGAAACACAATCAATTATATTGGAAATATAAACTGCTGGTGGAAGGAAATTGATTGTCTGGTCTAATTTTTCAGCAATCGCAGTACAGATCTTTTGCAAGTACTGTTAATTACAAATAATTATTGAACTCAAGGTGTCTGGTGTCAAATTGCAGTTGTTAGTTTTAAATAAGGAGAACCATCTTTAACACTAACACTCACTATATTCAAATATTCTATACCATAAATGTTTTACATAACTTTTGTAACATTTTTCCTTTTCTGATTTCTAAGAGTGCAATATACCTTGCATGCTTCTCTGACACTGTCAGCAGGAACTTGAAAAAACTACAAACCCAAAATCAGTAAATGACCCTCATAATCCTATGAATAATCAGTAAATGCACAGTTAATGCACAAAATGTCTTTATTTAAGTAAAGATGTTATCTGCAATCACAGAATTGCCTCAGGAAAAATTGCAGAAGAAAGAAGTATCCAAAAATGTTTAATACTCTGTTTCTCACACTCATTATTTATTGTATGATGCACAAAATTATCAAATTAATCTCTTTCGGGCATATTTTATGTCTTTAAACTTTTAACTTTAGTATTTACATTTGGATTCTAGTCAAAACCTCAGTTTGATTTATGTATAATTTTTATCAAATTAGATTTTCAAGCATTGTTGATAAGATATGCTTATTGTTCATTCAAAACTTTTAAAAATAACTTTGATTCCCTTGAATTTTTATTAGATGAAACATTGTCAACCATTATTAATTTTTGACTTGTATTTCTTTCATCTTAATTTTAGATGCTTTCATTACAACTACTCAGATTGTCAGTCTACAGTATACAGCATGGATTGGAAATAGAATATGGTCTCAGCAAGAAATACTAGTCAAAAATTAATAAGGAATAAGTTTATATGGTTTGATATAATCTTCTGCCTACCATAAAGCTCTTGTAGAATCGGTTACAGCAGCTTATCATGGTATATCCTACCATGATAGCTGTTGTAACCGATTGTTCTACAAGAGCTTTACAGTAGGCAGAAGATTATATCAAACCATATAAACTTATTCCTTATTATTATTATTAATTTTTGACTTTCCTGAGGTAAAAAGGATGTGAGCTTGAGCCGTGCCGAGAGCTTATTCTTTATTCTCAATCCTCACTGTTTACTAATGGCTGCTGAATCATGGTCTAAGTGACTGAAATTAAGATGAAAGTATTAAGAGTCAAAAATGAATAATGATTAACTTTGATTCTAATCTTTCTTTTTTTTTCTATTAAGAGATTTTCATTTATTTTACTAGTAGTATTGTTGACTGACTACAATATATTTTTTCTTTTTAAATCCTATTTAAAATTATTTTTTCTGTATGATTTCAGTAAAAAATTTTTTAACTGAGAAAAAGCTCCTCCAAATAATAAAAGACTGCAAAAAAGATAATGATTGGTCAAAATTAATACGTCACATTGGAGCTGTATTTCATGATCCAGATGCTATTATTCTAAGTTTCCGTCGTGAAGATGATGAAACTTTACTAAAAGAGACTCGCAGAGCAATGGAACTTGATTTAGATAAAGACATGGATGAACAAGAAGATAACAAAGATGACACTGAAAAATGTGACATTTCCAATGAAAATTCTGTGATGAATCATGATAACTCTGAATCTACAACAGTTGACATCCCTTCCGTTCGAAGGGCTTTTGGAGCCTTGATGGAAATTCCTGACCTTCCATTCCAGACATCCCTGATACGTGCAATTTGTTCATTATCCCGAATTCTGGATGTGGAATTGAGATACCATAAACCGATAGAAAGAGATCGCAACTATATAAATATTTTTATAATTGTCATGGAAATTCCATTTTTAGATGAACCCGAGTTTATTGACAATGCTTTTCCTGATTTTTGTAACACAATTGGTCAGTTGCCTTTACAAAGCCAGGTGAAGTTGGCCAGGGTGTGGTCAAAGTATCCAGCATCACGATTGCAAAGTATGGTGCGCTCTCTCCACCAGCTAATAACAGTACGAGTAATGAAAGGTGAGGTGCAGTGGGGACGTGGCTGCCCAGTCAATGATGATAGTGGCATTACTGGAGCAACTCGTGTGATGAAAATTCTTTATTATGCTAGTATATTAGGTGGCGCGTGCGATTCCAAAGAGTTGATTGAAGAGGAGAAAAAACTGAACAATACTGATATAAACTTCCATGACTTCCTTGGTGCTGTGGCAGCAGAACCAAAAGATCAGAGACAACCTATAGAAGATCCTTTAGCCAAAGAGCTGGGTATTTCTCCGATTGACTGTCGGCAACCATTGGTATCATTTGAAGACTTTGTGAATGACCCATTAAATGAATACTTGGATGTTGGTACAGACTTCTCTTATTACAAATCAGAACAGGGAAACAACAAATTTTCTTTTGTCAATCACAGTTTTCTCTTGACTACTGGTTCAAAGCACACTGTCATGTATTTTGATAATAGGATTCATATGCTCAATGAGAGAAGGACTTCATTGATACAAACATTGGTGCATGGAGCTCCAACTGTACCTTATTTGCGATTAAGAGTTCGTCGAGATCATCTTATTGAAGATGCACTTGTTGCAGTAAGTAAAATTTAAATTTTTATATGAAGTACTTTAGAAATCTTCCATCTGCATTTTCTTTTTTCTTTTTTCAATTTGTACATTGTATTTACTTGTGGAATCTATATAATAATATGCATAATTTCTTTTAAGATTCATGTTAAATTTGTATTTGTATTTTTTTCCTAAGCTAAGTAGAACTATGATCCCTGTTGACAATTCTATTCATTTACCACTTTTTGTCAATTATTTTTCATCCGACTTGCACACTATCAAGAATACATGCATGTATATGAATATCTTTTTTTGTATAAATAAAAACCGTTCTTTTAGGATCAACCAGGTTGTTACTAGCACCTTACTACTCAAAATGAAGTGGCAGTTTTTGTCTGTTGAAAAAGTGGTCATCAATGGTTTTGCATTGACAGAAATGCCCACACACACTGCAATTTATTTGTGCCACTAACAAGGCATTCATCATATGATGACACTATGGTCAGGAGGCCAAAGCTTCATTACCACTAACCCAGAGTGCCCTCTCATCATTACCACTAACCCAGAGTGCCCTCTCATCATTACCACTAACCCAGAGTGCCCTCTCATCATTACCACTAACCCAGAGTGCCCTCTCATCATTACCACTAACCCAGAGTGCCCTACCAGTACCTTACATTGGGAGCCGGCAGATTCAATGACAGCATTTTCCCAATAACAATTTCCTGGGATGTACAATTTATTAAGAAGGTCAAAATGAAATAAAATTATAAAACAAAAATAAATTTCACAAACAAACACTTCTGTTTTTATTTACGCTAAAAATAAAGTTAAGACCCATAAACTTTAAGGGGTATCTTGGCAGTTTAAACAAGTTTTCGTCAGTTGATTTTTCATGTCGTAGTTCGTCATTTTTATATTTAAATGTTTTTAATTTAATTTTAGACATTTATACTTACTTCTTTGACGATGAAGTATTGTAAATCATTATTTAATTTTTGACTATTATTTACCTTCATTTAAACATTTTTATTTATGCTAAAAAACTTAAGATACATGAAATTTCAGTTTCAGATGTAAGTTTTTTTGTTTTTTTTAAAATTTAATTCACAAATGTTAGACTTAAAATTTTAGTTACAGGTGTAAGTTACAAATAATAAAAGTTTATTTCACAAACAAACAATTTTATTTTTTCTATATGCTAATTATTACGTCCCATTGTTTACACTGGAAACAACTTTTTCAAAGACCAGAATCTCTGCTTCTAAACATGAAAAACTGAATATTTAGATTGAAAAATTTTCCATTCATTTCTTTTTTTTTTTAGGAATGAGATAAATATTTCTCACAATAAAAATACTTCTTATACAAGTTTTTAACTGTTTTCTCGTTACGTATCGCTTTTTCATCAAAAGTTTGGGAAGTAACTAAATGACATGGGCCCTCTGCCAAATGATTGCTAAATCTTTTAATATATTTTCATTCCAGTAAATTCTTTTGAATTAACCTTTTTGTAATTTAAAGAATTTACTGGAATATATATTTCAATGAATTTTACATCTCAATGATTATTGGTAATTTGCTATCGGTAAATATTCTGTCCCCACCCCCCACCCCCACGATATCACCAGACTTTGTTGATTTTCCGTCACAGTGTGGTAATGCCAGATGAACATGCAGCCTCATCATATATTTTTTTTTTGTATTCACAACTTTCCAGTCTATTTTCATGAGCCCAGACATTAAACGATAATTTAGTGATGTGAGATTTGAATTAACTGACCAGCTGACAATGCAAGACGTTGAGCAGTAAACTGGCGTTCTTCATTTTCAAACTGGTAGATCGTTCCGACAAACAAAGGAATCCTGTGTACTGTGGTACTTTCCCAACACTGGTTCTCCTCAATTGATTTACAATTTCTGTCTGAGATTTCTGCTATTATCGACAGAGGCAACCAATTTTAGTGAGATAGCTCTGCATTCTTTTCTGATGTGGTGATATTATTCTCTCTCTATTTTCGGGACATTGTGGGCGCAAATTCCATTTGTTTGTGATGTGGTAACAATTGTGAAGACAATATTCTTTTTTTTAATGACTTTCTAGACCAACCTGTTAACCACTCCACTTCAAACTGGTACTCAAAAAAAGGAAAATGAAGAGGCATTCATTCTATCTGGTTCATGGAAATATTTGAGTCTATTTTCTTTCTTTCTCCGGCACTAATCTTTACACAAATAGACATATGCACTCTAAATGGTTTAAACCGGGGCTTTTCAAACTTTCCTTTTGATCAGATGAAAATTTTCATGACCTCATCATTTACAGTTATAAAAGCAATAGATACTAAGACTGTATATAATCAGTCTTTGGTCATTATAATCTAATAGTAACTAAACAGATAAAGACCAAAAATATTTTATTAAAAAAATGTTTACTGAAATTGGATCCCTTTTTTTTTTTTTTTTTTTTTTTTTTTTTTTTTTTTAAATTTGCCGTCAACCTAATTTTAGTTGTTTTTATACAACATCAAATTTAATAAAAAGTGGTGTATTACAATACTTCATCCAATAATAATAAAGATTGATGGATCCATTTTATTATGTAGGTTTGCAAAAAGACTTAAGTGCACGACTTTTAATAGCATCTTGTAGTACTGCATTCAAATCTGCAGAGATTTTCTTATCCATTAATGCCTCTTGATGAATTGTGCAATGAGTGAAAGTAGTACGTTCATTGCTTGCAGATTTAACTTTAAATCCAACTTTTCTTCCTGTCATTACTGCTGCACCATCACTACATACTTCAGCAGTGTTATTTCATTCCAGACCTACTTCCTTAAAAAAATTCATCTACTTTTAGAAAAATATCTGCACCTGTTGTTATATGACCAACAGAAGAGCAAGTCTTCATGAACACTGTTATCGTACAGATACTTGACTTCTGCCAATAGATGTGCAAAGTTTGTAATGTCAGTTGATTCATCTAACTGAATTGCAAATTTAGAGTTTTCTTTAATTCTTCTAAGTTACTCAAAATGGTCATTGCAAATTTCAAAAATTTGTCTACACACTATTAATTGACAGTGGGATTTTTCTTATATCATCTGCATGTTTTCTTCTGTGAATAATTTATTTCGTTCTGCTAGTAACACAAGTGTTTTGTCAATTGTGTATGGTTTATTAGGATTTACAATTAAGTATGAAGCTTCATAAAATGCTCTTAAGTACTTTTCATTAACCAGTGCATGCTTTTCAAGAGATTGATTTTGTTCATTCAAAGATTTCAATAGCCATTCAAAAAAACTCTAAAGGCATACTGACATAGTAAAGATGCTTTGTATCCAGGGCTGTGGAGTTGAAAGCAATTTTGGGTTACTGGAGTCGGTAAAAATGTACCGACTCCAACCTTATATAAGCTGCATTTTCTTTCTTTTCTTTTTCTTTTTTTAGATGAAAATAAAATGGCCTAAGTTAATTAATTAACTAAGCCCTATTACCACTACATTAAATGTAAATATCTATTTTTGTGGGGGGGTGTAATGTTAGTAGTAGTAGTGGTCATTTCATTAGCGTACCTTTCTGCTGATTTCCTAGCTGGGTGTTAGGAGGTAAGCTTTGCATGTGAGGCAAAGAAGTTCCTTTTTATATATCTGTTTTAAATGAATAAACATTATATACATATCATTTATTCGTATTGGTGATGGAAATACAAATTGGGAACTAGGTATACAGTAATGTCTCCATTAGTAGATATTAAACATATCAAAAACATAGAAATTGCCCTCCATTTCTACCACTGATTTGTATTTAGTAAGGATGCAAAATTAAAATGTGAATTAATCTCATGGGTTTATATATACCTTTCTCTTCTCTCTGTCTTGATTATCACTTAAAATTGCTGTTGGAATTGCAATTCTGCAATTAAGTTCAGTCAAAGCTCGGCTCTGGTTACCTTCTTTTTTTTCTTTTTTTTTTTTTCCTTTTCTTTTTTCTTCTAAAATTACTGCAATGGGGGTATGTTAATGTTTACAATTTATAAAAACAACAGCATCTATTATAAATCTGGTATTTATGGATTTGTAATATCTGCAGTTTTGACCAACTTTCAAATTTGTGTTGCTGTTGGATTATCCCAGTACTGCAGGATCTATAGTTTCGGGATTATCTTCAGTGTTATTCTTTGACAAATTTATCCATGGGAAAGATCTGCAGTTACTTTTACATAAGTAGAAATGCTTATGTAAAAGTAACTGCAATATTTTGATACAGAGCATAATAATATTGAAAGATCACAAAGACCCTCCTGTTCTAACAAAAACACACAAAACATTTGAAGCAGCAGGGTTGCCAAAATTTTCTTTTTGAAAAGGTTAAACTCTGTGCCAAACAAAGAAACAATTTCTTTTCAAACTATAACAAATATTGATATTTAAAGCTAAAATTGAATAAAATAAAATATATTACCAATTTTTTATTGCTGCACAACCCTTTTGTGACAGTTGGAATTATTATAATATAAAATTAATGACTCTAAGAACATAATTTGTGAAAGTTGCCAATAATTATGAATGAGTTGGTTTTTATTATGAAAAAAAATAAGCTATTACTTTTTAAAAATACAAAAACATAAAAAACAAATTTATTTAAAAATATTAGTGAATAGCCTTGAGACATTATACAAAACTGTACTCTATATGGTGCTTATATATTGTACAGAGCAAAAAAAGACTCCAGTTACCTAATTACCTTCCTAAACAAATTTTCAAATGTTTCTGTGACTCTTAGAGAAGCCATGTTTTAATCAAATGTCATTTACAGAAACAGTTATCTCTCTTGAATGACTCATTTCTGATTTCTGAAAAATGAAGTTTTGTTGAAAGAAAAAAAAAGAAGTTTTTTGTAAATTATAAGATAACGGTGTTCTTTGATAAGAAAATTTATTATCCTTAGGACAGGGCTACAGACTTTTTTCACCACCGTCCCTGAACTGTCACGAAAAACAATTTTAACCCTCCCGAAAGAAATGTAAAGCTGAAAAGTTATCTATAAACTGTAGAGCTGCAACAATTAATTGATTAGTTAACTATTAAATTAATCACCAACATAGTCTTTGTGGACAAAACATTTGAGGACATATAGGGCTTTCGAACTGTGACCGACAATTTTCACCATTTTTCTGGCATTTTATAGAAAATGTAAAACACATTTTATAAACAATTAATCAATTAATCAATTAATCAAGAAAATAATCAACAGATTAATCGATAATGAGGAGAATTGTTAGTTGCAGCCCTAGTAAACTGTAAAAAAACACAGAATTAAAAACAAATGAATTGGAGAACCCAAATTCTATGTTTCATTCTCAGTCTTTGAACTGAGGTCTCTGTGCCCTAAATCCCCTCCACCACTTTCAAAGGGTCATATCTGAGACAGACAAATATATACAGAGGGGGAGGAATATAGTTTAGTAGGAGAAAGTGTAACAATATAAAGAGTGAAAAAGGTATACATTTACATATACAGTGTATACATATGTAAATGTGTACTTTTTCAGGTGTGGAAGTAAAGACGAAGCAGTAGTACTTAATATTTATATCCCTCTCCCTTGGTTCAGTTTGTAATTTGCTAAGCAATAGTTGAAAAAAAATTGTTTCCATCCCGGACTCGTCCCGAGGAAGATCACTTTGCAAACACATTTTCTACCATCCATGGGACAATGTTAATTTTGAGCTCTTCCTTAGGATGATTATGATAACACCAGCTCCATTTTTGTACAATCTGTTTTTGTGTCATATGAAAGTATAGCTTTGGAGTGATCAGCAGTCATTGAAATGTAAAAAATTGATAATATAAACTGTATTTGCTGAGTCTTATAACATGCTATTATAAGTGTAAGCTTGCTAAAACAGTGACTTGAATCTTTCTGATATAAATGTTGTTCACTTTATAAACACTATAATATGGAAAAATGATTAAATAAGTCTCTTCTAATTTTTTCAGACTAGAATTACTTTAGTTTTACTTTCATTCTGTTGGGTTTCATGGCTGCTCTTCCATTAACAGCTACCAGAACATGTGTTATATAATGCAATTTATTATTAGTTGGGTTTTTAAGTTAATATCATGTCCAAATCTTTGAACTATTAAAAGATTGTTTAGTCAAAGGATATCTCAATAACTTTTTATTCTTCATTAATTGCTTTACCTAAAAGAAATACTTTTTAGTCTTGTAAAACTTTCTCAAAATTATTTTCTTCATATCTGAATTGTCCATATTTGTGTGTCACTCGTGAATCGGTAACATCTATCCGTCTTCACTTTCAAGTTGAACTATTCGGTAGTTTTTGATTCTATTTTGAAGCATATTTGCACTCCTAAGCCGTGGTTTTATTTCTTGACTCCTTGTGCAATCTCACTGAACTTCCATTTATTTGTATTTTTCTATGTTCAATTTTTAATTATTGTTTTACTGTAAGTTGACGAAGTACCAATCAGTGTATTTGTACTCCCATTGCATACATGCATCTTTGTTAGCAAATCAATGAATGTTAGTTTGTTGTTTGTTTTTTTTGTTTTTTTTTTGTGGTTATACATGTGGAATATTTCCCCACTAAACTTGTTCTGTCTGAATTTTTGAATTCGTTTGGACTGGCATCTTTATCTTGGTTGTTTTTAGCACAATGTTTCAGCCACTTCATCCTCGGATCTTCGAGTTTTTGTTATATCGAGTAATGTTCAAAGAATGTTGAACAGAACCCTTTATTTTGTCTGTGATAGCATGTTGTTCTCATCCCTTTGTTCTGGCATCTTTCCTAGGGATTTCAGACTTTGTAATTGTCACCTTCCTCTATCAAAAAGACATACTCTCATGCTACCTGACCCAGAGATTGAACTTGTGATTTCTAAGAAACGGGTCAATGCTTTTATCCATTAGGCCATGTTCCGTATGACAGTCAGACAGTGGAATATTGGAACCTTAGTGTGCTCTCTTCTCCCTCCATTAATTCTCTTATTTCTTTTTATTTATGGGCCATTTTTAACATCGAATGTGAGTGAAAATTTCAAAATTACTAGCAAGACTGAATCATTCGCTTTGTTTTGTTGACAGAAATAACAAAGTACACACACAAACAATTGTAAGCTATTGGAATCATCCAAAAAGTTTTATTAAATCCATGCTTGGATGTAGGAGAAGATGGTTGTTTTGATTAAACTGTCCACACTATCTCCAAGTGTTCTCAATGGATTTCAATAAAGATTTTGTGGAAGGCTGGACAATAGACTATGAAAGAAGTGATCAATTTTGGGGTGGATCAATGCATAATTACCTACCCTATGTCATAGTTATATGTACACACCACATAATATCGCCAAAAGTTTATGGCTTTCCACATGATATCTCAAAAAGTTCTAGAATTTCAATGAAATTCAGTGTAAAGGTGCATAGTAGGCTACAGAAGACGTGATTCAATTTTGGGGCGAATCAGATGCACAATTCTCCCCCTACCTAGTAGTTATATGTCCACACCACATGTTCATGTCTTAGTAAACCTTCGAAACCTTCCCCATGTCCATTGAGTATGCATGCTGAATTTCTTTGGGCTGTGCCTATTTATTGGGTGGGGGTGCAGTGAAAAACAGCCAATCTATTACTGCTTTATTACATTACATATTGTTATGGTTCATTATTCTAAATAAACAATAAGTAAATTCTAGTCTAGTAAATAAACAATTACATGAATATATTTCATAAATTTAAGCACTTTTCTTTTTATAGCTCCAGTGTTTACCTTCTAATAAAATGATCCAATTTCTATGGTCAGATTGCTGTCCACTGAAATGTTTTCATTCAAATTAAGGGGGTGGGGGGGGGGGGGGGTGACACATTGACAGGGAAATACAGATAGGTGGTAGGAATCAAAGTTCAGGTATTGTCATAGTAAATGAAGTTAAGATAAAGAACAATATTGAAAAATAAGGCAATTAAAAGAAGTGGCACACATGTTCTGCACAAAAGATCCAGTTGGCAATCCTAGAATTGACATGCAAACTATATGGGAGTGTATAATGATAGAAAAGAAAACCTGAAAGGCTCTAAAATCCCCATGTCTGAGTGTTTAAGTGTGTCTGGCTAAGTGTATAAAAGTATAGGTTATTGTGATTTCAATCCATGGGTCAAGAAATGCAGGAATACATCCTGGGGTGAGAGAGAATGGCAACACGACGAAAGGTGACAATTACAAAGTTTTGTATCCCTGGAAAGGATGCCAGATGTGACTAAAAGCAGAGGACGAGAAGAGCATTCCCTGAAGGTTATTGAATCCAACAGATTCCTTAGGAAAGTGGCTTTCAATCTGGCTTCAAAAATAAGGAATTTTAACATCAAAATTGAATGATAATTCTACATAGGTACATCAATAAGTCAGCAGCATAATGATGAAAAAAAGCATTTATTTGACACAAGAAATATTTATTTTTCAACAATTTCATTACAGTTTTTTAATTTGAAAAAAAACTAAAATCAATCTGTACTATTTAGATAAGTACCTAAATGATAAAGCTGTTTATCTTATTATAATTCATCATTTTTTTCCATTATTTAAAATTGATTTTTAATCATGTATTTTGACAGGGCTGGTCTTCTCACGTCAACGCAACATAGCTTTCCGCTTTCATTTTTTAAGCCTTACTATAATTGTATCTGGCACATGTAGTCCTGGTTGTAAAGTTTCACACCGTTTTTAACATTGAATGAGCGACACTCAATGTTAAAAACTGTGCATAAATAAAAAAAATAAAAATATAATGTTTACAACTGACAAGGGGTATGTGCTGTCACATGGTTTTCAGTGACGGTAATAAATGAATTCACAACTTGTTTTGTTGGTTATGACAATTTGGAAATGTGTTTTTGTTTTCACAAACCTTTTTGACAAGCCAACATTTGGAGGTATAAGGATTTTCTTTGATTCTTTTAAGGGCTGGTACTTCACATTCTGTTTGTTTGGGATAAAGGGCTGGTACTTCACATTCTGTTTGTTTGGGATAAAGTGTTCTCTTTGAGGCTAGTGTCCATTGTAATATTTTTTAGACCAGCACAGCGGCTATGCAGGTTAAAAAAAAAAGCAGATGTTTGTATAACTTCCTTGGACACCGTTTAAGAGGCTTACGAGGATTGTAAGATTCTTCAGCTTCAAAATGTTCACTTTCCAAATCTTTGGGACTGTGTGTGTGGTACTGGAGCAATTGGAATATCTGAGATCTGTGATTTTTTTTTTTTTCTTTTTTTTTTTTTTTTCTTGAATCTAGATCATGAGAAAATCACAGAATCTGTGGTTCTCTCCACATTTCGGGTAGGCAAATGACTGTCTCCTTGCATCCAATGATTTTGATCCCCAATCTTAATGCTGAAGTATAATTCATCAGTTTGCGCAAATCTTTTAGTGACTTTTAATTCCATGCTTTACTTGCCTTGGACTATGTAAAATCGACAAAACTAACAAAATGAATCGGCCTAATGATGAATCAAATACTAAGTTTACATGCAATATAGGCCTATACTGTTTGGGACCAGCATTAAAACATTCTAGAAAGCATCAGATCCTAAAAGGTTTTATTTGGTTCTTAGAAGCATCTGGTGCCAAACTTTACCAAATTCAAGAATGTGGAATATTTCTTCTAAAAAGTGATATATGCTAGAAACTAACACCAAAAGTATGCTTAATAAACTGAATGGAAATTGAAAAAAAATTACACCAAAAATTCTGTTACATTGTGTAATTATTATCTTCAGCACTATGCAAATGCATAGTGCCGAAGATAATAACTTTTACTCAGACCGTCGTTTTTGCAACTAAACTAAAAACTAAGATGAAGGTAAAAACTAGTCAAAATTAGTAATAAAAATATTATTACTAATAGTACTGTATTATTATTGTTTCTTCCATGGTTTTTATCCATAAAATGGTAAATATATACTATATGCTAAGACAAACATTTGACTAACT
>VCCN01000258.1:5762591-5775776 GCA_006491835.1 Architeuthis dux | reverse complement strand
ATATGTTTTGATTCTACTTTTTTTCTATTCTGTTTTCTTTGCAGGAGTTTGTCGCCTTGTATGCAGATTTCCTTCTTAACAAGTCGGTTGAAAGGCAATTCCGAGCCTTCAAATGTGGCTTCCAGATGGTAACCAATGAGAGCCCTCTACATGCCCTATTTCGTCCAGAAGAAGTGGAGCTGTTAGTCTGTGGCAGTAAAGTAAGTGATCATCACTCTCAATAACAATCCTCAGTTTTATACTAAAAAAAATTCATATAAATACCTTTTTTGGGGTTAAAAATATATATTACTTTCTTTCCAATGGTATTGATTATAAATTAGAATTAATAATTGATTGAATTTTCACTAACTTTTCTCTAGAGTGTGTGTGTGTGTGTGTACAGTTTCATTGCGCATAATTAAAGTTCTATTTCATTAGGTAGTCCAAACAGTCAGTTTTTTAGGCGAAAATGTCACAGTAACACTAATTTTCCCCTGTTTCTCAAGTGTTCATTCTCCATAATGTTTCTCAAGTGTTCATTCTCCATAATGTTTCTCAAGTGTTCATTCTCCATAATGTTTCTCAAGTGTTCATTCTCCATAATGTTTCTCAAGTGTTCATTCTCCATAATGTTGACTAATACAAAACTCTGCACATGCATAATGTCCAATTCTGAATCTGTTGGTTGTCTTCTTTGTCACCGTTTGACTTAAAAACAATTTTATAGCGAATTTAATGTGTTTACAGCGCCCTAACTATGCTGTGACATTTTTTTTTTTTACTGTGGTCAAGAAAAAAAAGGTGTCTATAAATAAATGATTGCTGACAGCTCCTCTTTTGATGTATGTCTTTGGAACCAATATCACCTAGTAGAAAAATAGATGTTCTTCAGTTTTGTATAAAATTTAAGCAAGTACACAATGTCTACATATTAAAAGAATTATGGCTTTTCTGTTTTATAGGGTGTTGAAAAGGCTATTTCTTTTTTTTCTTTTTTTTGTAAGTGTTCAATTTGCGAGTCCGCAAATGAATAAATAATCATAATTGTGAACTAATAGGAGTAGAGAGGCAAATGTGGTATCAAAATGTTCAGAACAACAAGACCTATAAGGCACCAGATGTATAAGATCTTCATTGGAGTACCTAATTTCATAGACATCTTGATCAAAAGTTTTTGTCTGAAAATTCAAGAAAATAAAATGGAAGAAAATTGGAAAAATAAAGTAAACATTGACTTTATAACAATCCAATTCTATATTGTAATTAACCGTTCAAGAATGATGACCTTTTGGTTCTTATAACAATAAAAAAAATTGCTTTCAAAACAAAAGAAATTGTGTTACAATACTTGTCGTACCTTAGCCAATCATATTCTGACAAAAAAAAAAAAACCAACCTTTCTGGACCAGGAAGTGGAGAAAGTGATGAGTCAGCAAAAAGAACACGCCTTAAACAAAAGCAGAGAAAGTGTCTCATAATCACTCCTTATTCTTTATCCCCCCCCCCTCCATCCCATTAGCCCAGCACAAGGAGAGAATACAAGTCGATTGAAATTTTAAACAGAAAATTTATATTTAAATTATAAAAATGATTTTTTTTATTTTTAGTTTATATAAATTAAAAATTTAAAAATTGATTTCGATGAAACATTCAATAAAAAGGTTGTGCTAGATTCCAGGTACACACACAACTGTGGATATCAGAATCTCAGCCTTTTTACGGCTCAGTACTGTGTAAGTCAGGATCCATGTTGCCAATGTGTAATAAGCCAAGTATTTCACACTATTCTAGAAGACCACCATCACTTTTAAAGCTAATTATGACAGATTCAGAGGTATATTTGATAACCGATCTGAACCGAATTACATTTTTGGTCACAATTTTAAATGTTTACATGCTGTTTACATTATAGGTTGGCGCTGAAAACTGATTTATTGTTAGGCATCTTGAGCAGTTGATATCACATTTTAGCTATTCATTCATCTGTCAGCATCAAACCAGGCTCCAGATACTTTGATAGCATTTTGTGGTTCATTTTAATTCAAATTCCATCAAGTTGTCAAGGAGCTCTTACCAATATTAAAAATCAAGCATCAAAAACTTTGTCTTAGGATGACGAACATTAATTTTTGACTTGGTGTCGTTTCTAACACAGTCTGTTTACATCAGCACTAATCTCTAGGACTATGAATCCCCCACACAAACTATTTTCTGTAAATATAGACCTGGAACTTAATAGGTAACAAATATGCCAAAATATGAATGATTGTGTAAAGTCCTCTGTTCAGTTTCAAATTGATCCAGATAGAAAAATCAAACCTATATAAATTTATGGAGATTTACATTTAATTTTATATTTCCTTGCTATTTCATGACTAATACTTTTTCAAATGTTTGGCTGCATTTTTAGGGTAACATTTTGTAGCCTCCTTGCCAAAAAACACTTATATTTCTACTTCTGATCTAATTAGAATATGGTCCCAAAATATTATGTATTTATATTGATTTCATTATCAAAAACACGCTATTTTATTTTTTTTACTTCAAAAAAATAATTCCAATGATTGATTTTTTTTTTTTTTTTTTTTTTTTTTTTTTTTTTTTTTTTTTTTTTTTTTTTTTCTTAATGCTAATTTTTATACTTGTCTTATAAATTATAATTGCTGCAATCTGTGATAATAACAATAGTTAGTGATTATTGAATATTTTGTTTCCAGCAATTTGATTTTCATGCCCTAGAAGAAGCTACAGAATATGATGGTGGATTTACAATAGATTCATCAACTATCAGGTTAGACTTTTTACTTTATATTCATATGACATACAATAAAAGTAAATAGATACACAAAGAAAATGAAATAGTCTTGAAAACAAAGTATTCTGGATTAGGTTTTTATTTATTTATTTATTTAGGTGATTTTTGGTTGGTTAAAAAAAAAAATGTGTTCAATCAGACTTGAAAATCAATATCTTTTGCTTCTTTTATGATGTCATTCTGAAATGGAATGTACTAAAAATGTTTTTAGTAAATCATAAGTTGAATTTAAGAAATTGAGTAATGAAAATGGTCCTTTTTAGAGGTGAATGAAATTTATAGTTTAAAGTTTTATTGTGGAAATGGAAAATATAACATTCCATATCAAATCACCTAATGGGAACTCTTAGATTTGGATGAAATTTCAGTAGGTGATACCTTTTCTAGAGAAAATTCCAGCTTGATTGAACAAATGGTTATTAAAATGTATTGAAAAATGCCACCAAATATAAGTTTTATTTTATGATGGGGGGTCTCTCTTTTTTTATATTATTATTTCATTTGTTGTTGATGTGTTTGTACCTGTTGTTATTAAGCTAAAATAGTTGTTTATAATATGTACTCGGTTCTAATGAGAAATCGTCCCAATTTTCTTGAGATATCATGGAAAATGAAAGTATCAGTGTTCAGTTTCCTTCACACAATTGTCTTAATTTATGCCTTTATTCATTCATAAATTTTCTATTTAAATTTTTAGAAACTTTTGGTCAGTTGTGCATGAATTCACAGAAGAGCAACAAAGGAAGTTATTACAGTTTACAACAGGAACTGATAGCGTTCCTATTGGTGGTCTCTCAAAAGTGAAATTAATAATAGCTCGTAATGGACCGGACTCCGACAGGTATTATATTCCTTCAATAAACCAAGCTCTTAATTTATAATCATTACATACTAATCCATATTCAACTACAACAAATTTTGCTATCATAGTTTAACTCTACATATTGAGCAACATTTTGCATTCTTGGGATATGTTACTTAAACAACATTTCACCATCTATAAAAGTGTCTGTTGTTTGTTTTTTGTTTTTTTTTTTTCAATGAATTTTCTTCATCTTTAACACAAAACGAATTCTTTAATTACTGACAAGAATGTCTAATCAACAATTTCCTCTACAAAAACTATTTTGAAACAAATCTAACCTATATCTGTTTTGTAAGAGGCAATACATGCTCTGGTTGATGTTGATTCTTAACTTTTTATTTTCATTACCTAAACATTTTGCTGAATCTCAAAATAAATAACTTGCAAAACAAACTTCTTCTATACTATCAATACACTTGTCACATTAAATAGTCTAGCAAAGTGATTGTAAGAAAGTAAGACTATTGTCAAAATTCAAATACATAACCAAACCTTCTGTAAGATTCAAATCCTATTAACAGCTAGTTGGTTAGAAATTGGTTTCTATACAAAACATTAAAATAAATCAAATGAAGTTGACATTTGTTAAATTATATTTAATTTGCTCAGTGTTATTTTTCATATATTAAAATGTTTCAGTATAAGAAAAATGAAATCCTTTATTTTAGTTTTAGATAACTGCAAGGAAAACAAAAGATTTAGTTTTAGATAGGGTTTACAATTACCTACATGATATTTTTGCTTTCAGAGTAAATACATAAACATCTTTATTTTTCAGACTTCCAACATCTCATACCTGCTTCAATGTATTGTTACTGCCAGATTACTCCAATCGAGAAAAACTCCAGGACCGTCTTTTGAAAGCGATCAACTATTCCAAGGGCTTTGGAATGTTGTGAATTGATATTTTTTATATAGTGCCGCAATTATTCTGTCAACTACAACTAGTATCATCATTATCACTACAACTTTTACTATTTCTACAACTTTTGTGATGATGATGATTTCTGCTACTATTATTACTAAAACTACTCCAGAGAAGAAGGAACGAATGCGAGAAATGCCCAAATGTTAATATTTTATTAATTTTGTGCATAGAGCAATCACTAATTAGGCAATATGGGACAGTTTGGCTTCTATGACCAGGCTAGTGTAAGACAACTTTAATATGGAAGATTTCAGAAAAGAATTTTAAAAAATAATAATTGCTCTTTATTAAAGTTAACATAATTACAGTTATGGTGTAATAATATATTCTATAGTTATTTATTCAAGAAATATTGAAAGAGCCCTCGTCCACCCCAATCTCTGCTGTCATCCTTACAAAAATGTTTCTACATTGCCATCCCTAAAATTATTTCTATCTGAATGACAGATGATTATTTTAATGTTTGCTTTCTCTCCAAAGAAACATTTGCATAAATGGCTACTATATAAACAAAGAAGCAGAAATGAATCCACAAAATAATATGGAGGATTGGACCCGAAAATTCTCAACATTTTCTCCAGATCCTTTCCAATTTGTCTCTACCATCCAAGTGTTCTTGTCTTATACCAATACCAGAATTTTAAATGCTACGGACCGAAATTGAAAAGATTTTCTACAACTGATGTGTACAGTCTACTATTACTTTCAGTGTCCCTTTCAAGTGCTATTTTTTTTCTTAAACCCTTTCAACTTTCCTTTGGGGAAAATCTGTTAAAAGGTCTGGGAGGCGGCAAAACAATTGCTGTAACAATCAGTGAAACAAACATGTGATAAAATGATGAAATGTTTTCTTGGTTGCAACTTGTAAAACTGTAATTGTCAAACCAAGAAGAAGAAAAGACATCTTTCAAGCACAATGGGCTTCTGAACAGCTTTGTAACTCTGAGAAAAAAATTCAAGCTGCCACAATCACTCACTATTTACTGTAAAGAAAAAGAATTGAAAAGCACATGAAATACATTTCTTGGTGATAATGATGATAAAAGTGAATTGTGTAGGTATGAACTCTTTTTTTTTATTGATTGATTTCTGCAAAAATATGCTAAACACCCTCACATGAAAATTTGAAGTGACATTAAATTTAAATTAAAGAGTGAAAAGCAGTTGTTAGAATCAAGCCAATTACCAGAGCCATTTTAATATCCTTTTGTGACATTGGACGGTGGCGTAGCACAAATGAGACTCTATTGTCATTTGTTGAGATGTTATTTCTGCAATAGATCGAGACAGAATGGGCTTATGCTCCTTGTTTAGGTATGTGTATTTTAGAACCCCCCCCCCTGCCCTGTACAGTTTCATGAAGGCTAACAGAATATTCATCTTTAATTTTTCTGTTAACTAATTTTAGTCATTTTTTTTCTTTTTTTTTTTTCTTTTGCTTCTAACTGTAGGTATCAAATTTTATTTGGATATTTACTTTTTCTTTTAGTATTTGCACTTTTTTTCTTTTGTTGGTTATTCTTAACCGCCCCCCCCCCCCCCTCTGTTAAAGATATTAAATGAAAGTGTTTTCAGAAAACATTACTAGCAACATTTAAAAGAAAGAAAAATGTTGGCTTTAAATTCTTTCCATTGATTTTACAATAACTATTTTCCCCAAATACTCTTATCCCTTTTAACTTCTCATTTTTCAGTGCTTGCTGCTGTTTTTATTTTTTTTTTACCTACTTCAGAATCCTTTCTTTTTGCTCGATAGATGTTGTAAATTTTAAATGCTATGCACTTTGCATCGGTCACTTTTCTGCTTCTATTTGTTTTGACTGTCACAAGGAATCTAGCTCAAATCTCTTGCTATTCCAACTAGTTAATTTATGTTCTCAATTTATTTAAGGAAAATGTGTTGCTAACTTTTTAATTTCATGTTTTGTATTTTCTGATGTTTATGAATGTGTCAAATGTTAAAGTTCTTATTGGTCCTGTTTGGGAATCTAATGCTGTCTGTGTGCATTTAAAAAAAGATTTTTAAATAAAGGTTTGCTTCAACTTTTCCACAAATAATCTTAAATGAAATCTTAAATTGATGCTTTTATTCACTATTTAGCAGCTTAATCAACGTGTGCAATATCCCGTTGAAGAAAACACCCAATAAAATTAAGCTTCAAGTTCATTCCCTTTTTTTTTTTTCTTCCCCCCTCCAATAACAACCAACCGTTCCCTTCTGCACAAAGTCCTTTTTAATGGTAAAAGCATTTCCAGTTGGATTCAAGCTAACTCTACAATGAAAAGTGGAAATCTCTGAAACTGTGCACTTTGGTCCATGTATCTAATCTGTTTGAGATGCAACAAGTTCTCAGGAGGAAAGTTTTTGGGTTATAGAAAATGAAAACCTGTTATGTACTTCAGTTGTCTCTTGTGCTGCCATCTTTCAATGTCAAAGTTTTCTATACCTTATTGGAATTCAATTTGGAAGGTTTCTAGGTATTATATATTTTTAATTTCTAATGTTTTGTTTTTCTGCAACTGCTTGACCCTTAGTTCTCTCCCTTCCTCAATCAGCAGTGGACTGCGCTTCGGTACAGACAGTAACTGTAATAAACTATTACACTGCAGATACAAAATGATTTTGACAAGACATAAGCACTTAACACATACATTTGGCTAAAGTTGAAGCATTAAAACTAATTTCTCAGGCATTTACATACAATACTCAATCTAGACATGGTATTCAATGCCCTTACCAGGTTATAATTCAACATGTATGAATGTCTAGAAACAGCTTTTAAGAAAATAATTAGGATATGGTGATGTATGCAAAGCAGATTGGCTCTGATATTTGGTTTGTATAAAAAAAAAAAAGGGTGGGGGCTTAATTTTGTCACAGCTGGCTCCTTCCTGGACAACCCATGTAAGTCAAGCAGACAGATGGGTCAAGTGCTATTCTCTACAACAAGCGACATGTACAAGTTATCCTTGGATGTTTGGCACTACAACTCAATGCTTACAAATAAATGTTTTTTGTTTTCTGCCAAGTTAGACTTTTCATTTTTTTTCCCCTTTCAGGTGAAGCCAACTTTTCTTTTAGTATAAATTAAACTTAAGATATTTCATTAGGTTAATTCATCTGCGATGGCATTCCACCAACCCCGGGATTGAACTCAAAACCACCAGGCAAACTGCATACACTTACACCATCTGATTGGCCAAGTGGATAATTTGTGGAACTTTAAACCTAATCAGGGTCTCCATTCTTTTCCAGTGATGATCTAGCTTAGAGGTACCCCCCCTTATGTCAAAGAGCACTTACCATTTACTTTTCAAATCAAATTAGACTTTAGTTGTTTTTATTATTTAAGACGATGCACAAAAATTACTGCAAAAGTTTTAAAAATGATCAACTATAAACCTGGCTTATGAACTTAATGAATATAATGGGCAATAACAAAGCAAAAGGGGTCCAAGCCCCCATAAAATATTTTTTGGCAATATAAAGTAATGCCAAATAAATCTAATTGTTTTTTATACAAATATTTTTTGTAATCTCAAGGCAAATTTATAGATGGACTTGATAAGCATCATTTTTTTTTTTGTATGTCAATGTATTCCTATGCAACAACTTCCTGAAAATTAATTTTTGGCACTGAACGTCATTATCTAAATTTTCAAATACTTTCCTGATCAAAGTCTCTGCTAGAACTACTGAAGGTTTCAGTGCCTCCCTATTCCGACTGTTTCATCAGGGGTTGGAGATTCCATGCAATTATGGCAGGGAATGTTAATGGGCACAACCTTTTTAAAAACATTGCCAGCAAAAAGAAAGTTGTCTAAAAAATTTTTAAATTACAATGTAGAGCCAATAAAAAAAATGTTCATGCAGGGGGAAATGCCTAGATTTAATTTTTTAACCACAAATCAACTAATTATTGGATTTTAAGTTGGTACTTGAAGTTTCCATTCTGATTTTTTTTTTTAGTACAGATTATAAAGTATTGTGATAATTCATGCCATTCTTTTGCTTAGCTGCCAGCAAATGGAATTCAGACTTGATTTAGATTTTTAAAGATGTTTTTATTGATTACAAAATGGCCAAGTCGACCTTGTAATTAATGTTCATCTTTTTCAGCAAAAAGAGGAAACACTTTTGAAAAATCTTACTCAATTAAAAGTTGTGCCTATTGCTATTATATATAGTTCTTATTTATACTGTCCTAGACATTTTTCTTGAGATTCACGGTTTCATCCACAAGGTATTATGACAGCATATTTATATACCATAACTAGTGTTTCCCAAACGTTTAAGACCACCCCACTTTTTTTTCAATACTTTTAAACATAACCATTAAAATATTGTATTTGTACTGACATACTAAGAAATACAATTTATGGATTGTATGTTTTTGATGACAGCTAGTACCGTGTGGCATATAGACCAGGGGGCAGCAGGGCCTACCGTGCAACCTAAAGTCTGGATTTAATTCATGAAGGAGAATATCGTTGGAAAGCTTATAAAATTCTTTAACAGTATGTTCACAATTTATCTGTTGGGCTTAAAAGTTAGCCCAAATGTGAAGTTTGGACTTCTAAAAAATGCTCAACACCTATCAATTGTGTACTTAAAGTAAATGAATAATGCCTAGCTGGTCCAGAGAAAAGGCTGATGCAATAAATTACGTACAATGTCTCTTGCAAAAATTCCTTTTTTTTTTCCTTAATTGGTGGACTTTTGGTAAGCACTAACAATTTCCATAAGAATTATTGGAGCGAATTTTACATTAATATTGCCAGCTTCTATAACTACAACAGTAAATGATGTAGGTTTTGTTAAACACTTCAATGGAATAATTTCACTGGCAGTATTACTTATGATCTTTAAATGACCATGCCACTTTCTGGTATGATGGAGTTTTTGAGTGCTAATCTCATATTTGCAGCTTTCACCTCACAGACTTCCCATCACTTCTGTAACCTCATGTTACACCTACTTTGTTTGGAAAGTGAAGGGGGGGGGGGGACTTTCCTATACAAGATTAATCTCTTTTCATTCCAATGACAAAAGAAAAAAAAAATTGTAAAACCATGGGAAATACTTCTTTACTACTCACCATAGTCCAATGTGTGTGTAAAATATAAACAGGCTTGACATTGCATATGTGAAATATGTACGAGAAAAGATTTGAATAGTATTAAGATCTTTTACAATTTCTTCCAAAATCATTTATCTTATAAAACCCATTTTTTTTTAATAGAAATTTAATTTTCTTCCAAGCCAAATATATCAAGATTTTATTTCTAATGGAACATTCACAATTAAATATTGTTTATGACTAAACTGTAGGGGTGTACTCATTTATGGGCGATACACCTATAAATGAGTACACCCCTACAGTCATTCTTCGATAGCTACAGTAGGATATTAAAGAGAAAACAACAAACAAATTCATTCTTCCATTTTTATTAGTTTAGATGAAGGGGAGGAAAAAATGAGGCATTTGTCAGTTATTGAACTTTTCTAAATGGTTGTGAAGTCAGTCACAGGTCAGACATCCAAGAGAAATGTACAATTGTAGCACAACACAAGTCACAGAAGGAAACCTTGAAAAGTAGGAACAATTGGGTGGGGGTGAACAAAAGAGAAGTCTCTTAAGTACTGCTAGTGTGCAGAAGCTATTACAAAAAGGTGAATAAAGATAATTCAAGCCCAACAAAACCTTAAATAAAGAGAAATACTACAAAAGGATTGACACATGATTATCTATGTACAAGAGAAATAGGTGCATGTCAATCACATTTTATACAAGTATTCTGAGTAGGGGGTGAACCTTGTTTACGGCATAAATGTTCTCATTGTACCAACATCAGTGAAAGAACCTAGCTCATCAAATAAGGCTAGGATACCCTTCCCCATACATGTACGTATGAGAATTTGTAATACAGGACAAAATTACCTTTACAGCTTGATTAAGTGTTTATATTTGAACATTCTCCAAAAGAAACTAATCTAGACAAATCACAGCAGTAAAGATAAAAATAGCAACAAAAGTTTTGGACTGGGAGATACTAAACCAAAAACAAATACTAACTTGACAAAATTTCTATATTGGTAGCAGTGTGCTGTTAGAGCTTGGTATATGGACCCAGATCATTAAAGTCTAACCGCAAGAACTTAATTAGTTAATTGTGGACTTTCTGTGAAGTGCTACAAGGTGCCAATCCTCAACAAAAGGTATCAGTCAATATGAGCAGTCATGAAGAATTCTAGTATATGCAGTGGAATGGAATAATAATAAAATGGATGAAGTCCTAATTGAATCCAATGAAGTCAAATGTACAAATCGTCCTGCTAGGAGCTATTTAATAAAGGAAAAAAAAAAAAAAAAAAAAAAGTTATTTCTTCTTCTTAGGTCGACCGCGGCCATCAGGAGTTCCATCTGCTTTTCGTTTCTGTCCCTGTTGGAAGAAAAGATTTTTTTTTAAATACCATTAAACCAAGAAATATTTTTACAAAGTGTATATACAGTGAGCTTTTAATGTTTAAGACCCCCACAGCAAATCAGTGTTAAAAGTGTTTAAAAAGCTAGACATACCAGAACATTAGCTATTTATCAGCCAATTGAGAAAAGGATTTTTTTGTGATAGTCTTGAGAAAAACAAAATTCTGTTTTTACTACATTTCATAATTTTGTATAGGTTTTTTTTTTTTTAGTTTTTGTGGAGAGTCCTACCTTTGGTGTCCCTGGTTTGGGACCACGACGTTTCTTTTCTTGTTTTTCCTTTTCTTCTAATTCAAGATTCTCTCTCTCAATTAGTGTGATCAGAGTGTTGCATCTTCTCTGTAACTCCTGCAATGAAATTAAGCATCATTTAAGGAGCAAGAAATAAAAATACAAATATCCAAAATGGACAGTATTTTCAACATGTTCAAATATTACATGCAAAATAACTTTTTAAAAATGTCAGATATACTTGAATTTTTTAAACTATTTGGTTAGGCACCAATATAAACAATTTTATAATGAAAAAGCACTCTACATTTTATTCAAAAATAAAATCTACAAATATGATTAGTATTTAAAATTGAATGAACTGAACATGGCTCTTAATCTACTAAAAGAGTTACTACTTAAAACAGATAGAAGAGGAAGTAAGAAAACATTGCTTAAAGTATAAAAATACAAAAGACTAAAGTAGTAATCAATAAATAATCAAAAATATCTAACTAATCCTACAAGCAATTTATTAAGCCAAAGTCAACTAATACCAACAATATTTTCAGATTAGTGCACATGTGTAATTAAAGGCTATTTTACCATAGCTGTCCTAGACTTGATGAACCAGTCAAAACGAAACTGAGGAGCCTGCCGAACAGCTGTACGTAATTCATCGTAAACATTTTCTTTGTCAAAGCCAAGTTTATGCAGCATGCAGACAAGAAAGCGGTCTTCCTCCTCAGTGTAGTTTTTGCCTTTGTTGGTGCCATACTGAATCCTTAATTGGTGAAATGGTGCTCGGTAACGATTCATCTGTAATGAAAGAAGATTAGATTTAGAATGAAAACTAAAGAATCTGAACTTTATTACAAAAACTATAAGAATTGATTTAAATATTGATTATCTGAAAGCATATTTAAATCAATATTGTGGAAGGAGTTTCACATTAGAATATTAACTGAACTCTTCAAAACTTTTATCCACATGCAAAATGATTAATTGCATGGAAGACTGAAAGAAATTTATGTATCTTAATATATAATAGCACTAAATTACTTTCATGTGCCATAGCTGGTTAAAAAGTAGATAAAGAATTAGTTTAATTCAACACCAAAGAATGTATGGATTTTATTATGCCAATAACATATGTAGGTATGAAATTTTGACCGGAAAATCAACACCAGATTTTTAAAACATTAAAATTTGAAAATTTCATTATCAATTTTTTAAAATCTCCTAGAAACACATCAGCTCAATTTGTCTAAACAAAAATTTAAAAAAAATAAAAATCCAGTTATTGGCAAATGTGGTAATCAGAGGAAAAATACTTAGTTTTATCATTAGTCAACTAAATTGCGCAAAAAGGTCCATTTTGCACAAAAAAAAAAAAAAAAATGAAAAGTAAATTTTTAACTATCAGCACATTTCAAAAGGTAGTGATTGATTTTTATCAGGTGATGACAGACAGGCTAATTTTTTCTGACATTTCACTCCCACAGAAAATATGGGACGTAATTTAGAAATCAGAATTTTATACAAAATGTATTCAAGTGGAAAAAAAATTAAAATTCACCAGATGTGCAAAAAAACAAAAAAAAAACAAAACAAACTTGCATTGTGGTCTGCATCAAGGCTGTTAAGTTTATGAAAAATCTCCAGCTCTATAGAGTTTAGTCACAGAAAGTTAATGAATTTTTTTTTCCAATCTTTAACAGATTTTGACAATAAAATTTCTCACAAGTTCAGCACCGGAGAAGAAAAAAAAAGCCAATTTCATGCTGAAATTTTTTGTTCATTACTATTTATATGGAATATCAATACTAAAGAAAAATGAACCAAATTGTCTGCATTTATAGTACATTAGTTCATTTTAGCGAGAGAATGGAGAGGG
>VCCN01000258.1:5740081-5750115 GCA_006491835.1 Architeuthis dux | reverse complement strand
ATAGTTTGTAAAATTTGGTTATAATTTTTAAAGATTTACAGAATGTTACTTTTTAGTAATGGTCATAAAGGAATGCACAAGAGCAGGAGTAGTTTTTAAAAGATTTGAAGCCCATACATCATCGAAAAAATCCAGTTGTCACAAAATAATTCCATTTAAAAGATTTAAATGAGCAATATTTAGAGTATATATAGTTTTCATGGCACATTCAATGCAAAAGAGTCTTTCAATATTCAGATATTCTAGCTGCAAATTATTAGTCTATATGTGCTAATAGTTTCATTTATACTTAAATAAGGTTGTATATTATTTGTTCTAAGTAAAAATACTACTATCATCTGCAGGAAATGACTGCCTTGATTATACCAGCTAGTCTTATGTGAAGAGTTAGTTATTATAAAGACAAATAATAATGTCTATCATTCAGCAGGATAGATTCCAGAATAGGAAGTACAGGTTGAACGTCTTTAATACGTTTTTCTGTTTCCGAATCAGTTTGAGAATCTGCCACCAAGGCAGTGCTGATTTAGCAGAGCTAAGGCACCAAACTTTGTTTACACAGTAGAGTATTTTGGTGACAACCCTATTAATTTCATATATTCAGCTGTATTTTAGCCAATTTCTGTAGCTAAAAATCAGTAATATATGTATATGTCTTCTTTTTTTTTTTTTACAGTGGTGTATAGCCCGCCAAATTTTAACCCAGGATTTTTATATTAAATTTCTCACATTATACACAAGTCACATTATAGACAAGTAAAGCAATATCCAAATGTTGGGATTCATTTTACTGTGGGGGTTGATATATTTACAGAAATCATTGAACGAGAAGTTTAAAATAATATTTTCATTTAATTCATAAACTAATCTTTCATGGTGCAATGATTAGATATAAGTTTATTCTACAAATAAAGTAAAAATGGTTCATGCCAAAACTAAGTCTACTAAAACCATAACACAAACTTTTCTTCAATAACAAATTTCCATTTAGTCGTTAAGCCAATGAAAGTTACCTGTCTATCTTCATGAGGGGTTTGACCATCCAGACGACAGTAGTTGTACTGACGCCACACGCAATAATCCTCAAGAATATCCAACACACGAGTCATTTGACTGAATATAAGTACACGGGAGCCTAAAAGAAGAAAAATTGCACAAATTATTATAGAATTCCCATACAGATAATATATCTAAAAAGGGTACAGGAAAGAAATTTTATATCAATAACCTGAATTTTTTTTAAACAATGAAAAAAAAGCATTACTTTTAGTAAAAGTGAGAGAATTTAGAGCTTGGCAAGATTTACTTTTTGCATAACTAAGTAACAATTCCTAATAGTTATCAGAAAAATTTTATTGAGAGAAAAATGAAAGTAGACAAAAAAAAAAAAAAAAAAAAAAAAATTTAAACCGAAAATGTTGGGGTTGACTGGAAGAAACTGAATAACACTTACCATTAGCTTGCAATTTAGGTAGCAATTTATCAAGAATCACCATTTTACCACAATTATCAATTAAATGTTTATCTGTAGTATATGGGGGACCTGGAACGAAAATTTCATTAAATTAATTGAACAATAAGGAAAATGGTTGCAATAAGTAAAGAAATTTTTAATAAAGCAAATGAGAAAGTAAATATACAGAAAGCGTGATTTTAATCATATTATATATGGATTGGCACTAGGGAGCATAAAGCTATGTTTAATAAATCAAGTATTCTAATTAAAAAATCTTTTTAAATTCTCAACTCCAGATGTTATTTTATTAAAAGAAATTAGGAAAAAAGTATGGCCAAATCTGGCCATAAAAAAAAAAAAAGACTTTTTTTTAG
The DNA here is from genome assembly GCA_006491835.1 of Architeuthis dux. NCBI lineage: Eukaryota > Metazoa > Mollusca > Cephalopoda > Oegopsida > Architeuthidae > Architeuthis > Architeuthis dux. The sequence continues at coordinate 5,748,285 of VCCN01000258.1, read as the reverse complement.
GGTTTGGCCATATTTGAATTTTGAGCCATTTTGACTGTTGCAGTAGTATTTTTAATAAATTCTTTTTTTTGTGTGCTCAGAGTATTGCGAATCATCATTATTATTATTTTTCATTTGACTATTTTTGGCCAGAAAGGTCTCCAACTATCTAGCAACTCTTCAATGGCCAGTGGGTCAAAGAGAAAGAGATACATTACATTGTTCCTTTTCCCCTGGAAGTCTGCTACTATGACAACAGACAATCACATTTTAAACCAGACTTTTTAAAAAAATTTATTTATTTCATTATTATTGCTGCTGTACAATGCATCTAATGTGGACCAGTCCATTTTAAGATGTGTCAGGTAGTGGATAAAGCAGACAAACAAATAAACATACTAATTTGCATATTTGGCTTTTATATAAGATAAGAGAGATAAAAATACTACAAATGTGCATTAAAAATTGGAATGAAAAATGCCCGAGCGTGTTTAGACTTTAATTATATTCAGATTACCAACACAAAGTAGAACATTTTCATACGGCTCATATTTTGAGCATTATAAAATCATATCTTGTTAGGATCATAATTTTGACGCCAAAATAAATCAAATGAAGCAGATAAGAATCTACAGCAACTGTTTAAGTATTGCACATTATTTTTGTGATTTGATTTACCTGGTTCAGCTCCATCAAATAAGTAAGGGTGGTTACAACATTTCCTTAGCTGCATAAGAATGTTGAGCAATCTCATCTTGTCAGATTTGCCTGCTCCATTAACAACATCAATATCCTTCATCAGAATCTTTGTGTACCTGAAAACCAAAACAGTACGGTCAGGATTAAAACAAATCAACCATAAAAAATACAAAGCAATCAAAAACCATGACAAAGAGACCAATATATTTTCAAAAGTAATAAATATCACTTTGTATTCAATTCTAGAAGAAACTTAATTTTGCAAAAAGAAATAAAAATCTTTCACCTACAAGGCCTTTTATCTCAAAAACTACAAATCACTAAGATCAGATTGATGAAAATGGTGGTCATTTCATTATCAAAAAATAAACATCTCTTGTTAGTCACTCAGTAGAAACCGTCATGTTAAAAATGATCAATGAAGTAGTTACTTCTCATTTTGTTGGGCTGTGAACAATAAAAAGGTGAATTTTCAAAAAACAAGCATCAATGCTGCCGAACACAAACTGAGGGATCAATTTAGCATAAACTTACATTGAAAATTGAACCCCCACTAAAAACCTATTTAGGTGGTATTTTCAAAAATACAAACGTTTTTTTTTCAAGACATAAAGAGTAAATTGTCAACCAGTCCAACTTAAAAACTGAGGAAACCTGTTGACAGTTTTGGTTGGTTTCTAATTGTAAATGCTTTTTAAAAACAATTATTCATGATCTATCACCATACTTTTGTTAACCATGTTTGAGAACATTGCAGGGATTTAAAAAATATTTCCTTCCCATAACTGGAAAGGATTTAAAAAAAACAAAAAAAAAAACAAACCCCCCACAGAAAATTTGTATCATTCTGACGAAATGGGAAAACAAAGATTTTTAAAATCTAACAAAAGTGAATTTCTAGGCAACAATTGGTAGATGAACCAGCGATTATTTAAATTCAGTGAAATAAAATAACGCAGTTCCGATTTGGGTTAAATTGTGCATATCCCCATGAAATTTTCTGTGTGTGCCAATGGGACCCCAAGCATGTTTTTAGCAAGTTAGCTTTTGAAAATTCCTAAAAGAAATTTCAAATAGTTTGGTGTCTGTTCACACTCACAGATATAGTTGTCAGTTTTGCATGTAATGGGATTACTTCTCCCAGTGTCAGGAATGCCAAGTATATCAAGAATAAACTTGATATAAAAAACACAAGCCTCTGTTAGGTCTACAAAAACCAAAGTCTCTGAGGCCTGTGTACTTTTACATAGTCTTTTGTGACTGCCAGGAAAGTGGCAAGTACTTCTTATTTGATCCAACAAGGAAACTTATGTAGCCTCCCTGCCTTCACAGAGGTTTGAAAAAGAAGAATCATCACTATACGCAACGATTTGCAAGTTGTTTAAATTGCCACGGTTAAGTACGGCTGAGACTTAACTCTTTTTTTCTTCTTTTTGATGACCGTTTACTTACAGAAACTTTCGATGGTGTCATTTTTTAAGCAACCCGAGTAATGGACTGCAGGTAGTTTTCTTACACGATTAGCAAGTCATCTGCTGTTTGAAACGCATCCAGGCCCATGTTCTTGAAGTTGGTATTTTCTTCAGATCCAACTTTAAACAATTCTTTGAGGCCATTTGTAACTCTCTGCTGGAAAAGACTTGATTTTGCCCAACAGAAGTCATCAACGTGTGTCAATATGACTCCATGTAGCTGTTGGGAACCATCAGGACACCACGTGAACAGAGCATCATTTAGGCCATAAACGCACTTCGACTTTCCAAAGTCCCCTTTGGTAGCATTGCCTCTAGCACAGGCACTTAGTAATGTTCACTCTGGAGAAATGTGGTTTTAATATCCATGGAAGCCATAATGGTCAAAGCCAGGCGTAGTTCTTCAGTGCATGTGGCAGAATCAGTTCTGACTGATTCTGCCTTGGGATCCTGGAAGCCTTTGGCCACCAACTGCAAGGTGTTATTTTTCATACCGCAAACCCATCTTGTAGATACCTTACACTGTCCTTTGTCAGCGACTTCGACATATATCCAGTTATCCACCCAACTCTTTAATGTCTTCCTCATTGTAGGTGATATATGTTTTCGCTTCTGTTTCTTCGACCCTTACCGGGTCCTTTTTGAAGATTGGATTGTTTGTTCCTAATCCAATACACCTTTATCAAAATCCAACCAAAAAGGGTCTCTGGTTTCACCTTCATAATGTGCCTTTACCTTCCAGCTTTACTTAAAATTCAAACTTTCTTCCATTCTGCGTATTTTTCTGATACCAATAGAGGCGGGTTATAGTAGGTGGCCGATATTTTCTTTATTGGCGGCTACCAAAAATTAAGATGCAAGGGCGACAACTCTAAAACGAAAGATTAACAAACAGTATCCCCCATAAACCATAGTTCATCCCAATATTATATAGTAAACTATCCAAACCATAAACCACAGACATGTACCTATCAGAAAAACTATAAGGTGGAAGGGGGGGGGGTGCACGGTAGGCCTCTCTGGCCCCCAGACTACATCTTATATGCTGGTAATAAGGATGGGTGGCCAAACCAAAGGCTCAAGATGTATGGTGAGAGTTTGAGGGGATGAATTGCAATGAGCAGTTATTGGGATAGGGACGAACCTTTGTAAAACATGCCTCTTCACCCCCCCGCCACCACCTTAATTTGGTTAACACACCGGATAGGTAAAAACTGGTTAGAGCATTGCATTTTTAATAAAAATAAGAAATTGAGAGATTTAAATTTAAAAATAATTTATCTTATTGAGATTATATAAAGGGAGTTTACTACATTGATTAGGTATTATAAACCGAAGTAAAACCATCACATTATTCATGAGGAACAAAAAGGAATTTCTGAACTACTTACCATTCTCTCTGCATTTTACTCAAACCAATGAAGACTTTGGTTTCTTTCTTGGGTAAAAGTTTTTTCTCTACATCCGACTTGATACGTCGAAGGAGGAAAGGTCTGAGGACCTAAAAGAAATTGCACAAAATTATATATAGACATGAATAAAATTTTCATTTCCTTGGGTAAAACAACGTAGATACAGAAATATAGAAAATTTTACTTACAGCATGTAATCGATCAACAAGCTGGGTGTCTCCAAAGCAATTGTTTGTGTTAAACCATGCATCAAAATCCTGAAAGGAAAAATAAATAAATAAAAATAAACTGTACAAATGTTGTTTTATGTTGTTAATAAGCTTTTTCAAATTGTAGTGAAATAAACTGTGTTTTGGCATCCATGTTCATAGGGCAAAAGCTATTTCAAGAAAAATGTATCCAGTTGTGTATCCACATTTCTCGTAGGTTCTAAGAATTCCTCTTTTAAAAATAATACTCTCCTTTGCTTGTTAAGAGGTAATCCTTTATAAAAAGGATCTTTATATAATCTTATAAAAATTACTAACTAAATGTCAGTTAAATCTACAAAATTCCTTTAATTAAAAGAAATAGACGCCTTAGCAGAAAATACCAAAAATGTTCTGATCTGCAATAATGTAAAATAATTTGAATTTTTAGATGAAATCAGAATGAATGAAATACTTGAATACTATGATCCAAGCAACCAGAAATACCTCCACCCTGACGGTAGTCAAAGGGAAGTAACTTGTCCGCAGGTCAAGGGGAGTTAACTGGCAGTGTCTTTGAGGAACAGTCGAAACCGGAAATCAAGGTGTCGGCAGTTTTGATTATGGTTATGATCACTAGGAGACACCTGGGGCAGATAGGCGTCGTGGTCGTTAACGGAACCGTAAGATGGAATTAGACCAGTAGGTGGATGGATTTGCAACTAGATTGCGACTTGGTCTAGATTAAGAAGAAATTAGACCAGTAGGCGGCTGGTTTTTCACAGCTAAAAGCAACAAGGTCTGGATTAAGAAATTCCAAAGGGCAGAAAATTTGGTATCAAAAAAGAAAAGGTAGATGTGGACCAGAAACACTGGGGACACAAGAAAAAATGCTTGCTCATTCCTGTAAGTTGTGTTAACTGAAGATTTTAAACAAATCTTCAGAATACAAAATATTCTCATCCCAAACAACTACCTCAATTTCAAGACAGTTACAATTTCTAAGAATCAACTAAATTGCAATTTAATATTTTAACTGCATGTCATGAACACACCAGATCTACACATCATGAACAGCCAGATCTACATGTCACCCAATCCAAATGGCAAAGACAGGTTTATTTTTACTCAGTACAGACTTCATTTCTAAAAAACACTTACCTCAGAAGAATTAAAAACATCAGGCAGTAAAAAGTTGAGTAAAGCCCACAATTCATGCAAATTATTTTGCAATGGGGTTCCAGTTAACAAAAGTCGATTTGTAGACTTGAACTCACGAACAATCTCTGATAACTGGGGGAAAAAAAAGAATTTTTATTAAAAGAAAAGCTATCAAAAACTTCAATAACAAAATTAAGTAGTTCAAAGTTCAATATTAAATATAACAAGATAGATATGTTGGAATATATCTCATTAACTTCAGATATTTTGAGATACACCCAAAGGAAGTTAAAAAAAAAAAAAAGAAATTGTATGTATTGAGGTGTGTGTAGGGGGGGGGGGACACAAACATACCTTAGATTTCTCATTTTTTATTCTGTGGGCTTCATCAATGACTAAGTATCTCCAATTAAACTTCTTGAAAACTGCCTTCTCACGGATGACCATTTCATAGGATGTAATGCACACATCCCATTCCCCAGGCATCAGAACATCACGAATAAATCTAGCCTGAAAAACATTGAGAAGAAATAACATTTAAAGGAAACCAATACAGGGAAATATATAAAATATGCAAATAGACCTGAGAAATAAGGGTGGAAAAAAAAAAGAAAATTTAACTTACCCTTTCATCCTGGTCACCAATTAAAACGACAGCTTTAATAGATGGTACCCATCGTTTAAACTCATTCTCCCAATTAGCCAACGTGGATTTGGGGACAATAACAAGATGCGGAGAAGCAATATTTCTATAATGCTTCATGTAACCCAATAAAGATATAGTTTGAAGGGTTTTTCCCAATCCCTAAAATGAAAATAAATTTAAACAGTGAAACAGACTCAAATGGGGTTCAATTTTTCATTACTGCCAAATCAGGAAATAAAGACAAAATTTTATAATTGCTTCTAAATCTGAATATGTACAAAAAGTGATTTATACTATTTAAAAAATTAAATTTTATATTCAAATTAACAGTTATAATGTTAATCAGTTGAAAAGTCAGGAAAATTTAAATATCTTACAAAGAATTCAATAAAGATGGAATTGGCAGAAAAAATTTTTAAAAATGCAGATCAATCTAGCTAAGGTGATGAGCAAACATGGAAAAATCAGTAGGAGAAACTGACCATTTCATCAGCCAAAATTCCATTGATGCCATGTTCATAAAGAGAAATCATCCAATTAAGACCACGGATTTGGTAATCCCTCAGTTCTCCTGATAGAACATCTGAAATTAAAGAGAAATTGAATTAGACAAGAATTCAAACAAAAAACAACGATCAGGTCTTATAACAAAACACATTGCAATAAATTAATATGCTGACCTCAAACGTTTATCATTTTTTCAAGAGACACTGGGGAACCAATTGTAAAAACAGAATGGCAACATGGCAAATTAAAAATATCTATCTTAAAATGTAAACAATTAAACTTGCGTTTAATTGTTTACATTTTAAGATAGATATTTTTAATTCTAAAGGAAAAGCGAAAAATAAAGGTCCGATTGCTTTGGAAATAAAACATGGTAAAGATTGATTTAAAAAAAACAGTCATACATGTGCCTAATAAAGAGGCTAAGACTGAATACATAAAGAAAAAGGGGTTTCTATTAACAGCTGAAGTGGACTTTAACCACCACTAACTTTGCCTGACAGGCATATTTGACACTTCCTAATCTCTCCTTTAAAATTAGGTAACCAACTGCACATCAAAAATAGTCTTTTTTCAACAAGGTAGAGTTTTTCATGTTCAAACCTAATACACATGCCTAAAAGATAAGTTTTATTATTGTAACTGAGCAGAAAGCGCACGGTTTGTACCGTTCGAGAAGATGTGATTTGAAGATTTCCTTATATTAAAAAAAAAAACAAACAAAAAAAAAAAAACACGAATTGTTGGATCGAGTCTTTTTTTTACGCTTAATAACTCGTAAACTAATGAAAATAGAAACATGGGGTTTTTCACCAATCGATAGCGCATTATTTTAAGATTTATCCCATATACAGAAAGTGTGCTTGTTTATAGTAGTTTGGGAATTACAGCGTTTTTTTCTGAAGTCATTTTTTAATTTATTTGCTTATACGGATGTAAAATACAGTAGCTATACAAATCATACAAACGTTATTTTATATCCGTATAAGCAAGGAGATATGATAAACTTAGTCTTAAAATCACCTTTTGCCATTATTTCACCTTGAAAATATATAAGACTTAATCTAAGGAAGAAAATGTAGAGGGTAACTTGTTTAAATGAACTAAAAGCATTTTGGTCAAACTCAAGTCAACTTTGTTTTGCTACCGTAACAAGTACAATTCCCTACCATGATTTGAAATCCTGACTAAGTGAGTGTCGGGCTGCTCTCTTACCAACTGGGCCAAACTGACAAGACTTATATATCTATGAATGTATTTATTATATTTACAATACAAAAGTTGCAGTAATCATCTTCAGTTGGAATAGATGTAGGGGTGGAGTTTGACCCTGCAGCAGGCAGGCTTGTATTTAATGTGAACGAGCCATAGGTGAGTTCGCTCTTATCAAATGCAAGAAATGCCTCATATCTTGGAAACTATTAAAGATTGAAGCACATTTAGTGTATTGCTGGAGCTGATAAAGATTTTTTTTTTAGAACATCAAAAAATAATCGGTACGGAATCACCATGATAGAAGGGAGCTATGCCACCCAAATAGTTTTAATCCAACCCAGCCAGTATTTCGCACTTAATTCAATAATCATCTCTCAAAATACACCTTTCAAGGAAAAGGAAAAAAAAAACAAACTCACAAGAAGGGGATTTTTCAAACCGGGTTTCAATCTGAGCAGTTTTTTTGCTTTCACTCAACAGCTCTTCGTCTTCCTCCTGTTCTGTACGACGATGTCGATGACTTGAGAGTGGGTGAAAAAAAAAAACAAAAAAAAACAACATTAAAGTGCCTAACCGATAATAATAATATAGCTAAGACAACAATAGCTTATTTGCCAAATACATATTACAAGAGTACATCAAATATAGAGAAGGTAGTTTACCAGTATATAGTTTTTGCAACAGCATCAGTAGTAAAAACTTTTTCTTCTTAAAGAAAAAAACAAAAAACTATCATTAAGCTGGGGTGTCCGTACGTTTGCCGAAAGGATATTTTAAATCTGTTTGAGCATCTCTGCTCGGTACAACATCTACGCGTTCCATATAAATTCAAGAATGTAGATGATCTCAGTGTGCACTATTGTATTTGCCCATCTACGCATTACGTAAAATATTTTTTCTTAAATTAATTACATTACTTATGCAT
>VCCN01000258.1:5715640-5728689 GCA_006491835.1 Architeuthis dux | reverse complement strand
TATAATATAATATATATAAAACATTAAAATGCATTTTGCCAGTAACTTATGACAGTCAAAAAAGAACTTACAATATGTTGTTCATAGGCTTCAGAATCGTTTCCATTCTTTTTTGGCGCTTGCTTCAGAACAATGCCCTTAACAGCTTTTTGAGCTGTTAATGGAGGCTTTGATTCATCAGGTGCAGCATAATCTGCATCTTCTTCATCATCGGCCTCTTCTTCAGCTTCAGCTTCGTCCTCCTCAGCTTCTTCAACATCACTCTCCTGTTCAGCTTCAACATCCTTGACAGAAAAGAGAAAATTAAATAAAAATAAATCTTGCTCATAATCATAATTGCTAATAAAAAATTTTTAAAAAAAAATTTACTAAGTAAATTTCACATTTTACAGTGCATAAAAATGCATTCTTCATTAATGAAAAATTGTATGGTTTAACCTAATGTTAACAAGAACAAAAAATGAATTCCCTCTGCACAAGAAAAAGAACAGACTGTTCAAACCTGCAATGTTGTTTATACAATATTTGGCAACATTTGTTTCTGTAGAAAGGATTCCACTCAATAGGACAAATTGTGTAAGAACTGATTCAAATGTATGCAATCATTGCTAATTTACTTTGTTTTATAACCAATATGCTGTTTATTTGGACCAAGCAGCAGTGCAAGCGAATTAACATTTAAAAAAAATAAAATCTGATAGAATTACTAAAAATATGTTTTTTTAGTTCCCTAAACATCTTTCAGGCCTCCATACAATTCACAGTCAGACCTGAAGAACATAATCAAGGGCTTGATAGAAAAATCTAGAGTGGCTGACCATATCTGGAGAGAGAAAGGCAACCACTTTCCTCTCTGGGAGGAAGTCCAGATTGACAGAATGCTGTTAGAAACAGAAAAAAAAGTGCAGAGTTTAACCCTATGTGACTTCCGCTGCTCAACAGGCCCAAACCTGATAAGACAAGGACAAAGAAACACCCAAATCCTACGTTTAAGGGTTACCCCCTTTGAAATTAAAAACTTGTTTACTGTGTCACATTCGGATATTACACCTGAAGAATGCCAAAGAATGGGTCGGCTGAAACATTGTGTTAACAACATAGACAACAAGGAGTTCAATTGTCCGAACATATACCTATATAAAAATACACACACTAGCAGGGTTGCCAGGTAAAAATAACTTCAAATATAAAAACACAGCGCATTCCAATCTTGACCCGTAAAAAGCGAAACCCCTCGCTCTTGATTTAGATCCTTTTTGACGACTGAAACAGGGGGGGGGGGGGGGGAGAAGGGAAAAACAAAAACAAAATGCCAACCCGATAAGGTTGATGCCCAACACCCTTCCACGGGCCTCAGCATTAGTGATTACTGTTGATAATGTAGGAGGGACAGCTCATCTGTTCCTCAGTAAATGCACACATACCCCTCCCCATAGTATCTATTTCTCTAGCTGTCACTCTCAGTGAATGCACGCAAAGAAACAAACTGACAGATATATATATCATGGTGTACAATAGGACAGATTATCCGACATAATGATGCTAGGAAAAGACAATGTGGAGACTCAGAGAAAGTGACCAAAATTGAAAAAGCTTGAAAGCATCCATAGAGAGATGAAATTTTCTGTGTACCAATATGACCATGCAGGTTTTTAGCAAGTTAGTTTTTGAAAAATCACCCCCTCCACAATATATTGGTGTCTTGATTTACAATGCAAAGTCATACTAAAATGGTCACAAATTTTGTGCTCGCACAATGTGTTTATGATGCAAGGCTGCGTTCCTAATTGTTCTGATATGGCTTTGGGAGGTAGAGAGATTCTCCCACGTTTTTTGTCTCTCTTAACCAAATCTGTCATCGCAAGCAGGTTTCAAGCCTTTGGTTTGAAAGAAATTGAATTTGGCCCTTGAAAAGGTTGAAAACATATGAGAGAGAGGTCTATACCCCTCTCTCTCTCTCTCATATATATATATGTTTTCAACCTTTTTCGTCGTTGCTTATCAATTCTGTTGTTTGAAAGAAAGGCTACAGGTTACGAATATATCTAATGTGCATTTTCTGTCTCACACAGCTGACAAAACTGTCAAGATATGCGTCAGGGTTTTTGATATTGCCAAGACGTAAATAAATAACGAAAATTCACGCAAGAAATTGATAAGCAGAAAGTGAAATCCTGTCACGATTTTATTTAACAGTAACACTACCTGGGAAAAAATATTTGTTTATTTCATATATTTTTAAAAATGTTAATTCTAAAACCATACAATACAGAGCGAAATGAGACAGACTGAGAAAATATCCTGTTTTTTTCGAGAGCATGTAAGAATTTATTAATTTATTTGTATTTTTTGAAAGCGGTTTTAACAAAGGGAACCGACCGTCCATACAATTAACAGTTATCTTCTCTTGCGGAATTATTTCCTGGAACACATTAAATTATTGAATTGGTCTTCATTACTAATCAACTGCATTTTATTTTCGAAAAGCTTATGAATTTTTACATAACGATTACTAAAAATTTATTTTGAATTACAATTTAATTTGTAGAATGATTTAAGTTATTCGTTTTCTACTCGGTGCTAATCATTTACAGAAAGCTGTAGCCTGCCCCGGTCCATTAAGTAGCGACACGAAATTATCAGAGTGGATAAGCAGATTTTAACATTGGCGGAACGATTAAATCTTGCCTGCAGTTAAAGTTATTTCGAAATTTAACATTTAAAAATCACGTTTAAACGGAAGCACAAATTTTGGTAACACACGTTACAAGTAAAAAAAAACAAAACAAAAACAAAAGTACATTATTTAATCTATGCACTGAAAATGAGAATAAACTTTATATTTAAGCAATTAAATTGGTAATTTCCAGTTTACGGGTGCAGCATATATAACCTAACTAAAAGCATAGACTTATACGAAGAAGAAGAAGTCATGTTCCTCCTTCTGATGACTCTTTATACACAAAAAGCCGCATTTCTCTCACCCCCGCCAACACTGCTAGCAGTCAGTACGCATGCGCGTTTCCGGTTTTGTTGGGATAAAAGATGCAGTATTCGCTTATTTTCTTTTGTGATTTAAGGTTATTTAAAGTTGTTATCGACTCGGCCGAGTTTTTAGATTAATGTGTAAAATGAATAAACATATGGCATGCACCTATGTACATATAAAATCTGCAATTCTAAGCTATATAACTAGAAAATTGCGTAAGAAGTACCGTAACGCAGTGTGTATGCTGTGAAAAATTGGCATTTCTGTAGTAATAATACCCCCCATAAATGATATCATGGGGGGGGGGCTACCTTTTCTAAAATTTAGAAAAAGAGCAGGCTAAAACAAAAACATACCATTAATCCTACCCACCACATTAACTATGCATTCATTGCATTAGCAAAAAGAAAAACGAAACGATTTGTTGAAAGAAAGATTGAAAACTTTATTCTTGCAAAAAGAAAAAATAATTTAATTCTTAAGTCTTTGTACTGAAATTCTTGACCTTCAAAACAGATATTATGGCACAAATAGTACTAATTTCTTACTTTATTAGGAAAACTTGCTCAGAAAAAAAAAAAAAGAAAATATGTATGTTTTTTAAAATATTTTCTTCCTGTGTGATGACTCATCACGTAAGAAAAAATATTTTTTAAAAATGTGTTTAAACTTTTTTGTTGATAAAGAGAGGAAATTAAAACCAATAGATAGGGCTATTACGGGACAGTGGACAACTAAGAATGTGATTAAAAATGAGCTACTTAGCTAGTAAAAGAAATCTTTTGTTTAAACAAAAGATCTGCATTATTTATCTTTATTAGTAGATAGATAGATATCTTTTAATAAAGATCAAAAACATTCGCTTCCAACTCGTAGCAGAAGAAAAGGTGAAAGAAAGGGAAAAAGGATTTGTTTTGATTTGATTTTTACTCAAAATGAAAGAATTGTTCATTCAGTTGCAGTTAAAAGGGGGGAAATGCTTAACTCCCACCATAGTTCCTGAGAAACGTTTAATAAATTAAAAATTCATATGGTATAACTCAAGTATTCACCAAGAAGGGATTAAGAAAATATTATTATATTTAATTATTCTTAAATAACGAAAATTGAATTTCAATAATTGTAATAAATGAATAGAACGCCATCTTGTGCACATGCGACACCGGCAGAAACAACAAAACAAAAGACTTAAAAATGAGGATAACGAAAAGGATTTAAAAAAGAATCGCCTTACCTCATCACCTTCTACTGTTTCTTCTTGGGGTATATTCTCCTGATCAGATTCTGACATTATTTATGATTAAACTAGTCAAAAAAGCTAATCGTTAGAATTCAGATCGTCTCTGATACTTCCTAGCTGCACGGACGGTAGTTGGCGGGTAACTAATTTGGCGACACTACAATACGAAGTTTGATACTTTTTTTTTTAAATGTAAAGAATGAAAATTTTGTCTCGGTTAAATGAATTCTAAGATTATAAAACACGAAAAAAACAAGTAATATGACACATTGATTTTCTTTTTTTAAAATCTCATTTAAACGGGATTTCTTTTTCTTTTCTCTTTGTACTCGTCAAGTGTCGCTTATGTACTTTCAATTTAAAACGTTTTGATTATCTCCCTTGTCCTTGACTAGTCGTGGTGCTATTGCCATAGTGTTGTCACTCTAGATGTTTTATATCTAGATCTAGATATTTCAGGTTGTATCTAGATCATGAAAATAGGCGCCTAGATACTAGATATAAATCTAGATAATTATAGATAAAATCTAGATGATTCTGAATAATTTTATGAAATTCACCAAAATTACCGAAAATATCACCAAATTCACAATAAATAAAAAGAATAAAAAAATAATTATGTTTTTTAACGTGGCTTGTACTTTTTACGAACGCCAGGTCCACCACGCAAGTAAATTCTAGACAGTGTTGCCAATTTAGCGCGTTTCGCGTTAGCTTCAGCGCGTTTCGCGCTAGCTTCAGCGCGTTTCTTGTTTTGGCAGTGCAAAAAGCGTTATATTAGCGTTTTGTCTGTTTTGGGCCATTTACTGGCTATTTCTGACCATTTTTAGCGTCATTTTGGTGGTTTTTGGCCATATCTGGCTATTTTCTTTGTTAAATTAGCGCTTTTTGGCAGTCAAACTGGCGCGAAAATATTTGTTTAGTTGGCAACACTGATTCTAAGGGTAAGGGAAGCATTTTGATAGGTGATTTGAATGAATATGATGTTCATTTCATCCAGAAATGTTTAATTTTTGAGAAAAATTAACTTTTCAACTTTTCAGGGTGAGTTCGATTTATAATGTAAGTAGAGTGCTAATTTAATTCAATTTAATTTAATTTTGAAATAATTTCATTTTAAAACCATGTGTAAAGTTCTCATTTATCATGCTAGAGCCATGGTAAACTTTACAAAGCGTTTTTCTAGACATAATAAGGACTAAGGAGTAAATGTTGAAATCTTCAGCCCTTTAGCTCCATTGGTGCAGCCTGTACATGTGATACATAGATAGATGGATAGATAGCCAGGCAAAATCATTTTAAAACTGAAGAAGCCTATGTTGACAGTTTTGATTGATGGTTACTAATACCATGTCTTATTTTAATCAGATGTGTATGCCATTCATTGCAGTTAGCAAATTCCCATGCCCCTTCTCAGCATTGTTACAAAGTCGGTTAAAATAATTAGGTCTAATTCTATCCGACTCCATGGAGTACCTTAAAACTTAACTCTACCATGTTAACATTTAATACTAAGCTAATTACTTAGTTTGGTTAGAAATGAAACTATATAAATGATGGTAGTAGCAGTAGTAATAGCATTAGCTGAAATAGCAGTCTGGGCCTTAGGAGTGTGCTGCTGCTAATTAGGAGATATAGGAAGAATAATACTTTATGTCAGTAGCGTAGCTAGTGGGGCACATTCTTCAAAAGTGGCGCCTTTTCAATAATTTTAAAAACTGTTTAGTTCCCTTGTATGATAAAAGTCGAATCTCATTTTTTATTGTGTTTTTTATTTATTTTTTACTTTATCGCAGTCTTGGAAGAACTTTTTGTACTCCTTACTTTATTCAACCAACCTCGCAATAGTAGGGACAGGTTTGGTGACCAGATCATATTTGCAATAAAAGATTCCATCATTGCCTGACTTTTGAAATTAGGATGCATTGGAAAGAAAATCTCAGAATCTGACCTGATCATGTCACCGAAGAAGTGACTAATAAAGAAAAGAATGGCACCTATTTGTCTGAACATTTGAAACAGCAGAAAGACTAGTTATTAGCCAGAATTTCCAAAGAGATAAGTCCTATTGTATCACTCACTGACAAAAAAGAAAAAGCCACAAAGAATATCTGCTTAGAGGAAGCTTTGCCCAACACACAGGGAAGCAAGAAAAATTAAGTAAGTGGTTTTTGAATTGTCCCAACCCCAGTTTGTTTTATTATGAAGGTGTTAAATTGGTACCTCCTTATGACCAGGTGACATGTATCGATAAAAACAACCGAAACTTGTAATATGTTAATTATTGCATAATAATCTTTGTGTCATTAATAAGAAGAAAGATTGTAGAAAATTCTGATATGAAAATGGTTAAGATTTGGATAGCCCTTAAACGGCAGAAATCATATTAAACATTTTTCCCTAAGTAATTTTGTATCAATCAAGTTACTTTTTGAAAAATTGTAAGTTTTGAAAAAATTATCTTTTTAGTTTTAGTGGGGGTTCTATTTACAATGTAACTATAAAGCTAAACTGAACCCTTTCTGTATTATTCTCTCAAAAATGAGGTCTTACCAGATAGGGTATGATAATAGAAGAAGATGTAGAACAGCACCTGTCTCATCGCTTCCGCTACACACATTAAACTCTTTGATGCTGATGCAAGCATCACATTTTGATTGGATTATGGCCTGGTGGTCATGCACCACCATCATTACTTCTTTAATATTGTATGCTTCTCCTGCATTGGCCCACAATCGAATACATGCCAATATTACTAATGGTAAATTTGATATTTGAATATCTAACATATTAAATTATTCAGAATACTTGCAAAGAAATATGATTTTATGATAACAATGAATTCTAAAATACAAATGGCAACTTCACTCCCCCTCTCCCCAATGAGTTGGGACCCATGCACACAGTAACACTCAACCACGCCTCACTCACATTACCTTACTTCATCCTACACAAAGCCACCCAATGGCCACTCCCATCCCAACTTCCAATGGTCTAACAAGAATACTGAACTAATCTTATGTAATGTTTATATATGTATGTATATATATATATTTAATGTCAATAAACATGCCAAAGTGGAAGCTATCCAATGGGCCCCATAAGGAGCCCTGTTTCTGGTACCGGAAGTGAGGGCCTGCAACTGGAAGCTGGGAAGACCCTCTTTGACCAGCGGCTATTGACCTGAACACATTGTGTGTTTTATTTCTCCCTTCTTTTCTAAACACAGCTAAATACAGTTCTGACCAAATGCATTAACCAACACAGCTAAAATAACAAACCAACAACAAAGAACACAAAGACGTAATACTGGCGACGAGGAAAAAAAACAACAAACAAACAAAACGCCATAATAACAAAAACAACTTTATCTGAGAAACGTGTAATCATGTCTCTTACATATTATGCACCTTTCGACTGTAAATGGTAATATCATCCGATGGAAAAAATAGATTGGCAGATTGAAAAATCTCTTCTCATTGCACAGATGATCATGGATGATATTCGCAAGAAAGCCATGCTTTTAACATTTGCTGGTGATGACTTGAATGATATAGTAGTCATTACCGAACAAAGGATTAAAGCCACAAGAAGATGAAACACACTTCGACAGACTCGTCAAAGCTGTGGAAAATTATTTCCACCCACAACAAAACATCAAGTATCAGAAATTCATCTTCAAGCAAGTCAGACAGAGTATTGACGACATTGACGAGTTCTATAACAAACTAAAAAATCTGCAGCTTCCATGATGACGTTGCGGAAAATTGCTGGCTGTAGATCAGCTAAAGTCAGAGTGAAGGGACTGATTGATCATAAAATGTCCCTACAAGATTTGCTACAATATGCGAGACCAACACAATTAACAGCCTCACATATTAAAAACAGTACCAACATCACAATCATTCATAGCAACACTGCCGAAACTGAAGAGCAGTTAGCTGCAACTCTCAAGAAAAAATCAAAACAGGTAGACCTGAGACCACTGTGCAGGTATCAGAATTTAGCATCTTTCAGTGTGCAGGTATCAGAATTTAGCATCTTCCAGTGTGCAGGTATTGGAATTTAGCATCTTCCAGTGTGCGGGTATTGGAATTTAGCATCTTCCAATGCGCAGGTATTGGAATTTAGTATCTTCCAGTGCCTGGACATTGGAATTTAGCATCTTACTCCAAAGCTAATGTCCATTATTTAAAATACAACCCCCCTCCCACAGCTCTTTATGATTTCTTAAAGATGTTATTGTTCTTTTTTTCAGCATATTTTGATCCATGTGTTTTCTAATCATCATCAGTTGACATTAAGGATGGTGAAACAGCTAATCACTTGCAAGCACTTTCTCTAATAAAGCTAGCAGAAAAGCTCCTACTGGAGATCAACAGCTCAAGAGTAGAAAAGGTATTATTATTGTCTCTATCATAAAAAGATAATACCTTAATATCTTTTTTTTAAAAATTATAATTTTTTATGTTTAGAAAGAGCTAGAAAGAGTGGCTAAAGCAGCTGTTATTTGCAGTTGCAAATCATTATATAACAGGGCCTTTATGGAGGCCTAAGCAGAATTCAATTTTGGTGGCCATGGCGGCCCTAGGCTGGCTCTGTTCTATAACATTGCCTAGATTCACAAGGGTTATCATATTCGATAATGAACTTTGTGTATTTCTGATGGAAAAATGTCAGTTTTGGAAAAACAGTTTTTTAGGTTTTGGAGCAGTGGTAGTGCCAGTGTTTTGTACCAGGCCAGCGGCAACGTTTGGCCAGAAAACTATGAGGACGGGCAAAGTTTTTATATAAGTAATAATATGAGTTAAGATTAAATTTTGGTAGCCGAGGCAAGGCTGCTGGGAACCAGGGCAATGCCTGAGGTTGCCCTGGCCACGCCAATGTTTTGGAGGAGGGGGAGTGTTCTGTTTACGATGTAACTATAATGTTGAACTGAACTCTTATTTTCTGTCCTTCATACGAGAATATAGCTTGAAATATTTTTTTTGTTGTTGAAATTTTCCATTATTGAGAATAGTTTATACGGTTAGACGTTAGATATACAGAATAAAATAGATATTTAATCTGCAAATAAGATATGCGTTTTTATCATTTTTTTTGCAAGTGATTTTTGTGCTTTCAATACATAAGACTTTTATTTGCAAGCCTTCACACGCACTCCCGGGCAGGCCCATGCACCCTCAGGCAGACCTGCTTAGGCCCGCAACAAAGATATTATGGATTGAAAGCACAAAAAATCACTTTAAAAAAAAAATCAAAATGCATATCTTATTTTCAGATTAAATATCTATTTTATTCCATATGTCTATTTTGCATTTTTTGTTTTCTATGTTATTGTTTTCATTCGTTATTCAGTTCAGTATAAACTACAATGAAAAGAAGAAATTAAGTCGATATTTTCCCCGAATTTAAAAAAACAAAACAGAAGTAACTCAAATACTTCAAAGCCGTAAGTTTCGTACGACGGACGGAAAGTAAGGGTTCAGTTCATAGTCATGTCGTAAATAGAACCACCCTCCTAAAACCTGAACAAAAAGATTTTCTGAAAAAAAGCAGGATTACCCGCTAAATACATTCTTAACCAAAAGTCACAATGTACGATATCGTAACCGAAAAAACATAACCTTTGGTTTGTAGGTAGAGAAAAAAAGTTTTAAAAATTCATTTTTGGCACAATGGCACTCAGGTGATAGGATCCCGAATTGATTCAATTGAATGGAGCACATTACGTCACAGTGTCAGCAACAGCCTATTTGCTTTCGCGTTTAATTTTAAAATTTTTTGTATGAATTCTCTTTTAAAAACTAAACCATATTCAAAATTAAAATTAAAATTACAGATGTAGCAATTAAACCAAATCAATCAATATTTAATAACGTAAATAAATGAATGTTCTGTAATTTTCAGTATTAACTGTAACTGATTACTTTCTTTGTAGAAAAGAGGAGTTTAAATGATTTGTTTTCTTTTTGTAAAGTGAATTTGAGTAAATGTTTCTATGTAAATCCGAACGTGGACTAATGAAAATAAGAGAAAACAATATGAACAATCTGTAGTTACCTCCCTTTGTTGTATGCCATAACTTGGACATCGAGAGCGCGAATTTCGGAAGTTCTTCAATTTTAAATTCTCGTCGTACGTATTATCAATTTACATGCATTTCTAATTTTCTTGTTGTTTTTAAGAAATTTGACCGGTAATTATACATTGAAGTGGCGTAAACTATTTAAAACTGTATTTTAGAACATTTAACTACAAAGAATATAAAGTCAATTACGGAACAAATGAAAGCAGAAAACTTGACAATTTGAAACTGTATTTTATTAAATTTCATTTGTTATGGAAAGAAAACCTAGGGGTCTCAGTTTTCTGGCCTCTTAAAAATCGAAAAAAATGTTTTCGCAAGTAACCCCCCCCCCTTCAATCCATAAAACTCTAGGTACCCAGTGAATTTGTCAGTTAATGTTTAAATGTTTTAGGAGTGGGGTTTGTTTACAATATAACTATAATAATAGTGGAATGGGCAATTACTTCCGCCATTTTTTACGGAAGTACGGCTTACACAAATAATCTTCCTTTTGTAGGGAAGGTGGTCCCGATTGTAAATTGGTGTAAACTTGCTTTGATAGATAATTTGGGTACGAAACCTTCTTAAACCAAGACCGAAGATTGTTTATGTCTTCACATCTCTCATCTCTCCAAAAACGGAAGTTTACGAACAGCGGGTCCATGACAATAACCCCACCGGACAATAGCCCCACGTCAAAACATAATTTAATTAATGAATATTTGTGTTTTTACATACACACATACATATACGTACACATACAGGCAGACACATATACACTCACACACAAATATCCACGCATACAGGTACACACACATATACACGTACATACATACGCTTATACTTACATACGTATATACATGCTCATATAGACACATGGTATCCGGAAAGGTGCCCACTATTCCAGGATCCATACACACATATACACGGACATACATTTACATAGATACATGCATACTGGTTACATTGGCTGGCGCCACCATTGGGTGCAGTCGCCAGAGCTATGATCATAAAATAAGTCTGAAATGTGTGATCATTATTATCATCCATCTGTGTGTATATGTACTTGTATGCGTGTGAGCGTGTATGTGTATATGTGTGTATGGATCCTGGAACAGTGGGTACCTTTCCGGATACCATGTGTGTATATATGAGCATATGTATGTACGTGTATATCTGTGTGTACCTGTATGCGTGGATATTTGTGTGTCTGTGTGCATCTATGTGTGTATGTAAAAACACAAATATTCATTAATTAAATTATGTTTTGATGTGGGGTTATTGTCCCGTAGGGTGGGGTTATTGTCTGTATTCCACGAACTGCATACTTTCGAGGCTTTCCGTGAAAATGG
The DNA here is from genome assembly GCA_006491835.1 of Architeuthis dux. Classification (NCBI taxonomy): domain Eukaryota; kingdom Metazoa; phylum Mollusca; class Cephalopoda; order Oegopsida; family Architeuthidae; genus Architeuthis; species Architeuthis dux. The sequence continues at coordinate 5,717,038 of VCCN01000258.1, read as the reverse complement.
TGGAAAGTATGTGCCCAGTTTCGCATTAAAGTTACATTGTAAATAGACCCTGCCTCTAAAAACTGACAAATTCCCCGAGGAAAGGAAAGTCCTTATTGATTGAAAGCAGAAAAAATTACTCACAAAAAATTTATTTTTCTATTTTTTGTGGCTGGACCTTCATATGTCAGAAGTGTCCATATATGAGGTGCATAAATAACTAGAAAGCACTCGAAGAGCGCATACCTCTGTCAACGCCGCTGTCAGTAACCTTAAACATCATTGAAATCACTTAGTGGATAGATCAGAGACGGGTAGTTAACTGTTTAAATTTCAACTGTGGCAAATATTCTTTGATTTGTATATGAAGAAGCTGAAAGAGAAATCAATGTAACAAAAAGCCCTAGGGGACGTAATTTTGCATGGATCCACTCCAAAATTTAAATTCATTGAGAACTTTTGGAGATATCTTGTGGAGAGGAAAAAATCTGAACCATACAGGTAAATAATTCAGCCTTTTAGGTTGTTTTTCCCCAATTGTGGGTTTGGAATGCTTAAGCGTGGAGGCAGAATGTCCTCATTCCGCTGTCTATTTTCGTGTTGGAGAGTTTCCCTAGAATCATGTTCAAAGGGGGCACCTTATCCCAGCATTCCAAACCTTCCCCATTTACGACACCCACCTGAAGAAAGCTGTTGCATACAAGTTCAAAAGACCAAGATGAGGACAACAGTCCAAAAATCTTTTACATATTGATGATCCCTCATCTAAAAAATTCAGACAGAAATTATATTGTTATTGCTTTGGATAAATTAAATTGTTTTTATTTCTTGCATCATTTTTAACATCAAGTGAGCGAGGGTCTGATACTTTACAATTGTGACCCCCTTCCCTACATTGTACCCAACCCAAACCCCCCAAAATTTAGAAGGATTTACATTTTAGAATGAGATAACTCTGTAAAGCTGTACCCCTGTCCCTACCCCTGTATAATGGTGGAAAGTATGTGCCTACTTTCACTAGTGTACCGAGGGACCGGTCTGCCCTGGGTGACACCATCAGAGGGGTGACACCCAGATGACTGCCTAAAAAAATTTCATATAATTATTTTGTAATTCTTTTTTCTAATGAAACATCCCAATATAGTCCAGTCGAATTCCAGTCAAGTAAATACACCATTAACAAATTTGGTATGAAACGAAGCGCGATTTTATGTAGAAGAACAAAAAACCCCAAGACATGAACCTTTGAGGAAATTTTGTTATAAGCACAAAGGTAAAAGGTGTAGTCTGGGGGACCCCCAATAATCCCATGACTATAGTACCAAAATGTTCCTTAGGATGTCCTTTCAGAAAAAAGAAGTTCCTCTCCCCCCCAAAAAAAGTCGGGATGAACTACCTCATTTGCATGAAACAAAATGA